>JACXGM010003278.1:0-29695 GCA_016801145.1 Umbra pygmaea | reverse complement strand
AATATGGACAATAGCACCAAACAACTTTTTACAGTGTGGACACTAAATGCTGAATAAACTGTTGTTAATCTGCTACTCTGCTTTCTCAATGGCTCTCTGACCACAGGTAAGTGAATCGGAATTACAAGCAAAATCAAGGAAAATCCAATAGTCGTTGTAGTAAGGTAAACGTTAAGGTTAAGCCACTAAAGCCAGTAGCTTAGTGCTACCCATGCTAACACGAACGTGAAGCTTTAAGTAATACTTATACATAGCTTTCATTTGTCACCCTACCACTCTAAATGTAAAACTGACATTAACAAATATCCTTTGTTTTTGGAACTATACAGGCTGACATGAACAACATGACCACCCCACTAGCGAGATCAAAGTGTGTCGCAACTCTTCTCTCTCTGTGCTTCTGCCATGTGATTCCAGTTTGTGATAACTGTATTTCACCATAACTACTAGCTTTAGACCGGCAGGAGAAGCAGGTGCATTTCTTTTTTTTCCCTCATCTGAATTTGTCATTGGCTCAGCACTAACATTAGTGTTAACGGTAAAGAAAAAAAAAACTGCCAATTGACCTTTTTATATGTCTGTGTCGGACATTTATTTAGCTACGTGCGTACTCCTCCTATGCAGACTAATAGGGGAGGGAACACACAATCACCAACCTAAAATCAAATCATGAACTAAAAAAAGAATAATTACGACAAATTACAAAGATGAAAGCCAGGCTCCGGAAGTTGATGAGGATAACAAGGCACCACATTCCGTTAGCATTCCATAGACTCCCATTCATTTTGACGTCAATTTGAGAGCATATAAATTTACATCCGAAGCATAGGCTCTATTTGTCCATTGCTTATTTCTAAAGACACAGGACAATGTATAAAAAAGCTCCACATTATTTTTTACAAAAACGGCTGCTAACTATTGTGTCATAACTACGCAACTTTCTTTCGCACAGCAGAGAAATTACCGCATAGTCCAGGAGAGGCTTGCAGGCAATATGTTGACGTGGAGGCATACAATCAAGAGAGAAGCCCATAGAGAGTCCATGAAAATCATCGGAATAAAGTATAACATTGGAAATACTTCCAACTCATGCTCTCCGTCTCTGCAAGAGACAAGATTCGGAATGATTCAGATTTCTTTTTGCATGACTACGAGAAGAATTACAACTTACAGATACGTTGCTCACGTCATATCTACATTGTCACGCTTAGCTTGAGGATGTGCAGTTCACTCGGCTACCACTGGAAAAGTGCTTCACTTGGTCTGCGTAGAAATGAATGGCGTGACTCAGTACATTGTAACAAAAGGGTAGGTGAAAATGTAGAGCCTGACCAATAAAGGATTTTTAAGTCCGATACCGATACAAATATTTAGTGATTTAAATCCGATATTCCGATATATTGGCAAATATATATAAAATAAATCCAGAAACGAGTCACAAAACATAAACAGATTTCACTAACATTAGTTCTTTGTAGTTATTTGAGTCCTCACTAGAATAATATGATAATGCAGTTTAAAAATAGACTTTTCTGTTTTACTTTCAATACAAAACAGAGGAATATCAAAATATATGAAGGTTCTGATGAATAAAATGTATAAAAATACAAACTTAAAAAAAAACTTAAAGTCCTTTGAACGAAAACAATCTAAGTTTCCAGTATTAATAGACTTAATAGCTTTATAAATATAACTTTAAACAAGACTGGAAAAAAATATTCTGTAAGTTCTATAAGTTCTGATAAATCACAACAAACTATATGCAGTATACGAAGTAGTGTACTGAATCAGTCAGTCCTCAACAGTTCAGCAGAGGGAGTTTTTTTTATATTCAGTTATTGGCCAATATAATTGCAGATTAGTTTGGAAAATGCCTAATCGCCGATATATCGGTCTGGCTCTGAAATGTATTGTTATTGTAACAAGTCTGTTATTTTAAAAAAAACTTAAGAGTAAACAGTACAACCCTTAGAAAGTGACTCATTCCTCTGAAACTACTCCTTTACTCATTTGCGTTACTTATAACGTGTTACTACCCACACCTGCATTGCACCTGCAGGTTTTGTTTTGCGGATTCATGCGAGAACATTTCACATTTCCTAGCTAAATCTACGCCATTTACATGCTACGTCATGATCTTCATATGTTGTTCATATTTCAGGTCATTCGGTTTTACAAAATAGTTTCCTCTGAATGGAATTCATGCGATTTTGGCATCTTTATTTCATAGATCACTGGCTAGTTATGAACCCTGTTAATGCTAATTTTGGTCTCAACTAAAAACTTAAAATTTGTGAACTCGGCCAACTTTTAATTTGTCTCCTGAACAGGAACTCAATACAGAACTGGCTGACTCAGGAATTGATTACATTGAACATAACATGGCCACCTTGGATGCTATTTCCAGTTATATACAATGATGTTGCATTAACCGTCAGGTAGAACGACATTTACTGTCGCACTCTCAGTGAAAATAATCACATCTACCTCCTACCATATAAACATAGCATAAGTGTTGCAGTTTACAAGCAGGGTTCTGTAAGGCCCAATTGCACTATTGAACGTAAATTACACTCAGATCAAAATGAATTGTCGTCAACTGTAATAAATCTACATTGAGCACAATAATTAAATGAAATAACAGTAAAAACTGTGTTTAAAAAAAAGAAATTAACAAGTTTTACAAAAATATAAAAACATCATGGTGCAAGTGGTGAATTTTTGTAAATAAAAGTAAACATACATGAAAAATTATAAAGCTGTTGCGTTTCATGGAAAAAATGGTAGGGGTTTTTGCAAAACGGAAATGGCCTGACTTACCAATATTAAATCTCACAGTAGGTGTTGTAATATGTTTGTTTATTAAAGCACTGTCACATTTACTACTGGAAAATCAGACATACTGCCACCCACAGTTAATAGACCTTAAACAACAAACTTAACAAAAAACAAACACACAGGTCTTTCTTTTTTAAATTTAACTGATTCCAAAAGAGATGCAAATCATTCTTCAGACAGGTGTGGAAAAAACTGTCTCCGGTCATTTGCAAGTGACCACACATATATGCACAGGTGCATGTTGGCCAATGAGGAATCAAACTAAATGGCACAAACAATCTGTTGTGTACATTTTGTAAAAAGCAAAGGAAAATACATGTAAATGTATCAGGGAACAGGTGAGTTATATCACCGGGCTGTTTGAATAGGCACTGATCAATAGAGTGTTTGTGAATTCTCCTTATGACAGAGTGGACACTGGGCTGTGACAAGCCAACAGGCAACCTTTACCCAGCCTCACATATGTGACCACCAAACAAACGTTGAGGTATGAGGGGCCAAATGCCACACCACAACACCCACCATGCAAATGTTCATGGTTATTAATAACAAAAGCTAATTCATGGGGTAGGTATATTTCAATTATTAATAATTCAACTTAAATACTGAGAACTGATACTGTGAAATACTACATTTTTAAGTTCAGTTTCAATATAATGAACAGACAAAATATATTTAATGTATATTATTTGACATACGTGTTTAGACTAGCCCAGTCCTATTATGATCATCAGTCATTCATTTAAAAATGCAGTACAGCCCAATAGCCCTTATCACAATCAAATAACAGTGAAATTCCAGTGCCACAGAACAACATAACCATATTAATATGTATAATATGACATGCCGCCTCTCCACAACTTACCTGTTATAATAAATGCTGTTAAAATAATAATTATACATTTATTACTGAAATATAATGCCTTCAAATTCCTTCTACATAGGGACATTTCAAAACTAAGGCTACTGGTAGAGCTAATCAAATTGAAGTTGTTTTTAAGAATTCAACCTGTTCATCAACATACGTATTTATTTCACCATAATAAATTATTATACAGTAATGAATATATTCACAAACAATAAGAACTCGAGCAACACTGTGGTTGTAAATGTGAATATTGATTTCAGCAGAGCTTAGTGGTTGAACGGAGGCCCCTAAGGGCCAGATAGTTGATAGTTTAAAGAAGAC
Source organism: Umbra pygmaea (assembly GCA_016801145.1). Classification (NCBI taxonomy): domain Eukaryota; kingdom Metazoa; phylum Chordata; class Actinopteri; order Esociformes; family Umbridae; genus Umbra; species Umbra pygmaea. The sequence goes on along the minus strand of JACXGM010003278.1, from coordinate 25,668 downwards.
AATGGAAATTCTTATATTCTGCCTGTTTTATTACTCTATAATCAGAGACAGGTGAAGATGACCAGCTAGGGGGAAATCAAATTTTCTAAATAGTTCTGCCACATCATGTTATTAAATCTATAAATATTTTTCACTTATTAAGGTTTCTTGGCCAATGAAAATACCAAGGAATTACTGCATACCAATACAGAGCTCCTTAACAACATGTTTTGCATTTTCAGAAACAAAATCAAATAAGTATGATTTTGTGTAAATCTAGATAACAAAAATAACATGCAGAGCTTGAGATAGATTTTTATTTATTTATGACAGCTCAGAATCGTCAAAGTGTGATTTCAAGTGTTTCCGTCATAAATTACAATACTTGTTTTGTAATGTATATCAAATAAATAATTATTTTTTAAATGTACGACAAATAAACCGTCTTATTTGGAAAATATACTGTGGAATATTTAATATTAAAAGGTTGGTCGCTGTCAACATACTGGACGTATGTTTCGTTCCGATTGAATGGTTGGAAAGTTAGTACCTGTTAAGCACTGCACAATCCACCCGCCTTACCAATCTGCCTGTAGAAATGATTTATCCATAAAGTATATTTATTGACATGTCTACCTTGTATCTACCAAAGTAGCCTGGCCAAAATCTATAGAATTCACATTAGCAAAACATGCTATGCTAGTTATATAGATCAACGCTTATTCTCAATCATTTAACAAGCCGGCCACCTTCTGATTGCTAAAATTAATAAAGGAAAATTATATTGTTAGATATTGTCACCGGAGCATTAAAATGGACCAAACAACAATTTTAGCCAACTAAACATCTCAGAGAAATGTAGATGGAGGCACGATAAAACACATCACAGTCCTGTAGCAGCTTGCTTGTACTAACGCACACCTGTGGCAGGTAGAGCAACACACCCACAAACACAAATCCCAGACTGTATTCTGAGAGGGATTAAGAGCTGCTTGGCTGTGGCATGAGAAAGTCAAAGCAGCGTTCACAGCAGCTTCCGCTCTTTCTTGTTCAGACTGATTTATTACCGTTAGTGAATAGCTCCCTATAGCGGAACACACTGCCAGCTTATAACACCACTATAGTGTGCTAAATGCACACCCATGGTTCACAGCAAAGGAAAACTGACTATTACAACAACAGGTGTGGTGTATCATATACAGATTGGGAATATAGTCGATTCTACTTTTAACACCACATTTGATTGATCATTCAGACACCGGAATAACATAAAAGAAAGTTATTAATAAATGTGGAATGCTAGATTAAGAATGACACCACTTTGTTTCCAGTCATTTTAATTTCTGATACATGAATGACTGAAAGGGGTGGGTTTAGGACTTACCTTAATGTGTTTGAAGGAGACTGATGCAGTCAAACACCCGACAGATTTTTTCTAGATCCTAATTCAACCGTCTCCACTGACTGACTGACTTAACAGACTGATTGTCTACTGAGTGACTGTCTCCACTGATTGGGCTCTCAAAAGTGATGTAGAGTCTGAAACATCCTCTATAAGATACCACGAGACAACAAGTGTGTGTGTGTGTGTGTGTGTGTGTTAGTGTTAGTGTGTGTGGTTTCTGCATTGAGCCATTAGTGGAACAAAACACTAAGCTGGATTTTCAATGATGAGGCCACCACAAGTCAAACTCACCCATTTTCCAATCTCTGTTCTTCTTCAATTTGTTAAGAGATCAGGGATTTAACTGGTGCATTTCAGAGTTTGAGCAAGATCAGCGGTCATGAAATCAAAGCTAAAAAACTAGTACCTCAAGATCTCTAAATCATATCATGCCTGAAGAAGAAATTAGTATTATATGCGGACACAAACACATTTGAATACAGAAAGAACTCATTGAAATCTAAGCCTAACCCAAAAACCTAACCTTAACCCACAATAATTTTTCCCCAACCCAAACAGGGCTAGAAGTCCAGAAGATTCCCCTAATCAGTACGACAAACTCATTCAGACTCGTCACATTTCCCACACACGTAAGGACTTAACTGATATCAGCATACCACAAGAACACTAACCTGGAAGCACACGTAATCAAGGCTACATATTGAAAGAAACACATCCACCAAATAAAACAATAGTACTATAGTCCCATCCCACTCCATTCAGAACATATGCTATAACATGATAAATATACCAGCACAGACAATGTACAATTTAGACCACAACATGCTAGCTAAATCAACACAAACACTGTACAGTATACCCCACAACAAGCTAGCTAAATCAGCACAATCATTGTACAATATATGCCATAACATACTAAGTATACCAGCACAAACAGAAACCATCTTAAATCTAGACCTCTAAGCCTAAAATAGCATTGTTCCTTGTACTGGCAAAATGTCAACACTTATCATTCTTGTACTTGTTTACTATTCTTCTGAGAACTTCTAAACCACAAAAGTACAGAAAAATGCACATGATCTTTTTCAATCCGGTTTCAAAAACATGCAGAACTTTAATTTGTTTAATCTATATTGAATGGGGAGTAAGTAAATGTAAATGTGTCCTGTTTAACCCATCCTGTTAAACCGCTGTATGGTCTTGGCCAACATGCTGCAGCTCAGTTTCAGGGTCTTGGCAATCTTCGTATAGCCTAGGCCATCCTTATGTAGAGCAACAATTATTTATTTTTTTCAGATCCTCAGACAGTTCTTTACCATGAGGTGCCATGTTGAACTTCCAGTGACCAGTATGAGGGAGTGTGAGGGCAATAACACCAAGGTAAACAGACCTGCTCCCCATTCACACCTGAGACCTTGTAACACTATTGAGTCACATGACACCCAGGGGTGTACTCACTTTAGAGTACGGTTTAGACCTCAATGGGTGTGTTGAGTTATTTTGAGGGGACAGCAAATATACACTGTTATACAAAGCTGTACACTCACTAATTTACACCATAGCAAGGTGTCATTTCTTCAGTGTTGTCACATGAATAGTTATAATCAAATATTTACAAAAATGTCAGGGGTGTACTCACATACACACATATACATGTATATATATATATATATACACACACACACACACACACACACACATTAGTATGGCCTCGCCATGACACGGCACACCTGGGTGGGACCAAAAATGTTGAGGCACAAAAAACACATTTTACACTTAATAATTGCAACTAGTAAAAACATTTAGGTTGTAGCTATGTCTTACTGGAACGGGTTGAAGCTGGTAGCAGGTCGTAAAAAAAAAAAACTCTGTTCATGATATACAGAAAGAATTAAGAAACCACTGTAAATGTTTGTTAATATCAACCCCAATGTTAACCTCTGGAATGTGATTGAGAAGAAGATGGATGGTCAAAAGTCAAAGGTCATCAAACAAAGCCAAGCTGCTTGAATTTTTTCACCTGGAATTGCACAAGTCACACAACATCAATTATGAAGGCGTGTGGAGAGGATTGATGCATGAAAACCTATTATTATTATTATTATTATACAATTATTATTATTATAGAAAATATAGATTTATGAACTCTACTTAAGTTAACAGATATTATTATGTTTATATATAAATATGAACTTATTGTCATTGCATTATTTTGAGGTCTGAGATCACTGCATTTTTTATTTTGACCAGTTGTCATTTTCTGCAAATAAATGCTTCGTATAACAATATGCTTTATTTAGAATTTGAGAGAAATGTTGTCACTAGTTTATGGAATAAAACAAAACTGTTCATTTTACCCAAACACATATACTGTCAAATGTAAAACCAGAGAAAATGTATTTTTGCAGCATTCTCTTAATTTTGTCCAAAGCTCTATGTAGTGACTTAATAACAATAGTGCAGACAAAACACACATTGAACATTTTGTTCATAACAACTGACAAGTTGTGAACAATCGCATATATACCCTGCTAAACATTTTTTTGTTTCCAATCAAACAAAAAAAATAAGATTCTGGGCATGGTATATTTAACTACTTTAAACTTGAGGCTTGGGTACAGACACCCGGTTGTCACAGTTATAGATGTGTGAGCTTGTCAACTGCAGGTGCAGCCTAAACTACTTCACTGTCCAATCAGATCAGAAGCTGAATATGATCTGAGCATGAGATGTCATACAGTTTGGTCTCTGGCGCAACAGCTTGGGAAATCTTCACTGGAGAGCAAAAAGTGTGTAATGAACATAACACTGCATAAAGTGCCCCATAAAAAATAACATCAGATTTTGAAAAATATCACGGCAGGTTGAAAACCCCTGTTCTAGGCTACAGTATTTCAAGAAATTTTACCAAGTCTGTATATTTCTAAAAATAATAGCCTACTAATGTAAACTACAGTCAATTGTTAAATTACACAGCAAATTGTCTAGTGTTGATTTTCCAGGGTTAACTATACTGTGTTAAATCAGCACAATAGAACCCCAGTGTTGGTGTTAAAAACAGTGTTAGTTGTCAGTGTTTCTGTACTACTCACAAGTGTTAGACAAAACATCACAATTTCCCAGATTGCTTTGCTGCAAGTTTATTTTTCAGAATTGTTTGTTTTAATATATTTTCTGTTTTGTGCATTCATGAATTAATTACTTAATGTGTCATTATTAAATATTAATAGAAAAAAATCTAATACAACCTGTAAGTGGTTTAATTGATTGCAACCATTACTGAAATTAGTGTTCCCGTCAATGTAGTTTCGCTAGTCTAGTTCAGTTTGTAAGTACTTCACCATTGCAGTTCTATTGAATGCAGTTTGTGGGTGATAACTGTTGGGTATCCTTGTTGGATTAAAATTTCTAAAAAAATGTTAGAATTGTACAGTGACGGTCATTGTGGTTCAAGAGCTATAAAAACACACTCAAGGTTGGTATCTGTCACATTTACTTAAGGCATGCTGGGAAAATATGCAAATTAGGAATTAACAGGAAAAAAACAGTGATTGTAAAAATAAACATTATTGGACATTTTAAGAGTAGCTGTGGATGAGCACACTTTGTTTTAACGTTAAAAAACATATTTTTGAGACAATATAGTAAATGCCTCATTTGGGTTAGTGGTACGGACACTATATTCAGCAGGATCATATTTCAGCCATTACAAACGAATAGAGTACATTGCTCATATTGCCCAAAACGTTGGAGTCATAAGGAGTTTGACTATTGCAGTCGTGTTTGAGTTTCTAAAAATTATCAGATGAATAGATGGCACCCAAGATTGAGATAAAATCCCACCCAAAGAATAGTAGGCTATGACAAAATAACCTTCCACTCAATGTACAGGTGATACGCGTCAAAGAAGCTGCTGAAATTTAAAATGACCGGTGGAAATCATGACTAATTCATTCAGCAGAACATATATAAGGGCATTTATTTGCACCTAGGATAGATTATTGAGCTATTATGGATTAGATGCCTATTGTTGTTTGTTGACCATATTTGTTTGAAGAACAGCATATTTCCCAATGCAATATACTTCTTTACTTTTTTACATTGGATTTTAAATTAAAAGAGAGCACTGCTAATTGTGTATGTACAATTTCTTTGTCAAAATCAATTTGGAGCCACAAAAGGGCCAATGTTAAAACATGTTTTGGTTCATAATCATATAGTTGATGACATTTAGGAGTTTTTTTGAACAAGGGAAGTTAAATACAATCAATTCTTATTTGCATGAACAACCTGTGAGTAAATAGTGTTGACGATCTTGTTCACAGTGGGAACAACAGAGCTTTCACCTTGGTGTTTGGGGTATTGAACAGGCCATTTGGACCCAGTCAGAAGCCTTTACCACTAAACCACCTCACCCTAACCACTAAACCACCAGGCCACCTTGCAGCACAAGAGTATGCTGGAGCATCTTTTTAAAACTTGATTTACTGAAACCTAGATGGCCCACTTTGAATTAGCTTTTAGCCTGCGGGACATAGTTGACCATGCTAGACACTTGCAACATCAAAGAACATATTCATATGTTACTGAACATGCAAAGTAATGCGTTATTCTAAAATAGGAATGAAAATGTATGAATGAGACATGAACCAACATCCCACCAGAGCACATAATCAAGGCTCCATATATGAATCAGAAACCACATGCATTTAAAATTTTCAGATTCAGTTCCAAAAAATACCTAGAATATCGGATAAATATGAGATAATTTTTTTCAGTTGAACATCAACCAAGACACAGGGAAGTTTATATGATTGTCTAACCTGGTTTTACTGACCCAACACACTCAGGAACCTTTAGTGAATGATTACTACTTTCTTGTCAATAGTCAACCTTTCCTGTCCCATCTTTCTCAGATGTTATGAACAAGGATGGTCGGTAACATTAGGCAAGACAGGTGGCTGCCTGTGGCACCCAAAAACCAGGGGCCCAATGAAGAAATTAACTAAAATATATATTTTAAAATATAATAATATGATTTTTATATAACTTCATTTTGTTTGAAAGTCTGATTGTGTTATTTAAAATGATACTCAAATGATATCCTGCTTTCATAAAAAATCATATTTGAGACAGAACCCCCCTCTAATACTGAAATGGTCTGTCCCATATTCATTCTCACGCAGCCGCCCGAAAGACGACGTTACGATGTTACTAGGTAGCTAGCAAGGTAACTCTGTCAATTTACAATTAGTTCAAACACGAGACAAATCAGAAAACAGCTATAGAATTATGAAACAGTTATTTGTGAGTGGGTAGAAGAAGGAAAATAAAAAGTTGATTGCCACCATGTCAAAGGTGAGCAATTTTTTCCCTTCATCTAGCGAGTGTCCCTTTTAGTAACTTTGCGGCTGCAGGTACTACTAGCTCTGTCAAAAATATTTAAACTTGTTTTGTGGTTGTGGCTAGTACTGAGGATTGCGGTTTGGCTATAGAAATATATATATCACTGGATGTAGCATTGGTGACGTCACCCATTGGTTTGTGAAGATCTGATTTGGGTCATCGAATTTGCCGATACGGATGTGACGATTTTAGATGAGAGGGAGGAGTAATCTAGCTAGCTAATTGATATTAATTGGGATGCTAACGAAAAACAGTATTAAAACAAAATGTAACCTTACTTACCGGAAAAACTGAACTGACAACCCCTTTGAGTGTCTTGTCATTCAACAAAACGACATAGCCACACCCTAGCTATGTATAAAGTGGGAAATATGCATTTGAGTTTTGAGATATTGACTTGTGTACATCTTGGTAGTTGAATTTTACTTTCATACATCAGAATTGAAACAATATATTTAAGTAAGAAATACAGTTTTACATTTGATGTGAATAAAAAAGTCAGTATGTTGTTTTCAGTCAGCAGTAGTATTTGGAAGAATTCCTGAATGTCCTTTCAAATGAACAAGGTAAATAAATGCACGATTGATCATGATTAAAAAATTGTTTTCTTGAACAAAATGAATTAGTAATGCACTAGTTATAGCTTAAGGCCAGTATGTTGCCTCCAGTGAATTACAATAGATTCTTGCTAATCCGACCCTTATTTAATTAATAAATCTCAATTATCCGGCAGTCTTCCTGCAATAAATAAAACAACCACCAGACATGTGCAGTACCGATGTAATTCTAGTAAAGCAATTGCTTGACAAAACAACAAGCATCTTCATTACAGCAAACTAAAATTGCCATTACTGTTTCCCGTCTACACTGTTAACACTGTAATAAAATTGATACACGAGTTCAATCGAGTAACCTATTCTGCCTCAATAGTTAATTTGACTACTGATATAAGCTGTCATGTACGGTAAAAGCACAGATTCATCCTTATATTCTGAAACCAGTTTTGCCGTGTCTGTGTTTTTTCTAAGGGAGCCTTACCTGAGTATGACAAAAAGTCCAATGAACAAATAAAAAGTTAAGAATTAAGATAATACGGTAAAAGAAATCTGTAAAATATGCATTTAATTATAGAGAACAGTATTGTGAAAATATGTAAACTGTAATGTGCGTCAAGAAACTGGGCTAGTTTTAAGGTATTTTCACTGTTTTTTACCATTACATTTTTTATATACCTAACAACTCTGGCTGAGACACTTTTTCCAGATCTGTTGATTCACCGGTGTCAGCGGTTTGAGTAGGCTAGCTTATCTTGAAATAAACCGTAGTGATTCAAACAAGGAAATGCTGTTGGAAAAACAACAGCAAACAGTAAAACTTTGTTTTCTGTACACACAATTATCATTACTAGTAATGTGTTTCATAACTATCCTGCACAAATTTAATGAACAAAGCTCCCAGTTGACACAAAGCATTGGTTTTTGTAGTGCATGTTTCATTGACAGCATACTAACTGTGCAAGTCAGCCCCAAAATACATTTAGGGCCAGACCAAAACATCCATAACTAAAATGAATGTCTCTGCTAGACTACCGGGATGTTTTGTACCATGTATATATAGGTGTACTGTAGGTGTACTGCGCTAAATGTATTTGCATTGTGTTTTCCTTTTTTGACATTAATTCCATTACCTCTGAACTTGCCGGATCCTTCTCCCTCTCAGGCGTCTACAGAATGTGTTTCAGGACCTTTGAATTTAGGCAACATTAGAGTTACATGCACGCTCGATAATCCGGCACTCTCACTAATATGTCATGCCTCTGTGCAAGAAATGACCGGATTAGCATGATTCTAGTGTGGTTTTAAACTAGTTCATTTACTCAATACTGAAAGGGGCAGCAATTCAGGAGTCTTTGGAAGTGGAAAATCCATTCATACAAAGAGAAAGAAGGAATGTGTTCAAAATATTGCCAGTAGTGCTCTGATAATGACAATAGGTAAGAAATAGATAGTATAAGGGCCCCAACAAGTCTCCGCTTTGGGCCCCCAAATCAATAACACTGCCACTGGTTATGAGTGTTCAGATCCAACCAGAGATGATACAGGTATAGTAGATGCATTCAATCTCTTACTGTAGACAGGAACAGAAGTCATCACTCACTGCAACTCCTTTAAACACACTAACACCCTGAAACACATGAACACCATACCTTCGTACACCCTCCAAAAACATCCAACCGTCTTTTACCGCCTTTAAAAACCTTGCAACATCCTTTAAACACTTTAATAATGCTCAACAGCATCCAACATCCTTTGAAACATACTATTAACTTTATAAGGCCTAAATGAGTAAGTATTTGTGTATTCCATTTTTATACACTTTTAAAATGTAATAAACACCTTATATTGCTTCATGACATCTTGATTTTGACGGACCTTTTCATAACACATTCTTATGACTACAGCGACCAATCTCACACTTCATGTCCTGTTTGTTATCTTATTTGATTGGTCATGAGACTTACGGAAACGCAGACAAATGCATGCAGAGAACGGAGACATACAAACACATACACATCTACCTCCACTGTGGTGAAGTCCCTGCAGACCCCTGGTTCAATAGGACACTGAGAACAATTCAAACTGCCCAAAGAGGTAGAAAGGGAAACAGCCGAAAACCTTTGTCTGCTCTGTTACCCTTCTGGAGATCTAATGTATAGGAAATTGTACACGCAGCTCAAACAAAAAAATGATGCATTGAAATGCCCAGTATATTGTTTGTCAACAGTCTAATTAACAGAAAGCTCCATGGACCATAGATGCCATGCTAACAATGTCATTGATTAATAGTCTGTATTCCAAGAGTTATTTAGAATGAAAAGTATAACTTTGTAGATGACTAGTGGACATGAAGATAGAAAGAGCTTGTCCAGGACATCTGTCATCCATTGTGCAGCCATTTACCTAGAGGCACATTGCTCAGAGTGGTTAGAGTTCACACAGCATGTCAGTCACTGTGGTGGTTAATCTCCACACCAAAACAGTGCATGTTCATGTGTTTCTGCAGGAGCATTTGATCAAATGCTGATCTCGCTCACTCTCCCATCTCAAAGCGAGTGAGGACTTTAAAAGAAGATAATGAGAGACAAAGGTCAGGGATCCCCCAATGTCTTGGAGTCATTGTAAAGCCAAACACGTATGTAAAACCTAACTACTGAAACTTCATACCTCACACCTCCACAAAACTACAACGCAATCACACACAGGTGACAGAGAGCAGGTACTTACTGTCCCTGAAAACATATTGTCAATCTGCCTAATCCAGCCATCAACAGTGACCACACTGAAGAGACCAGCTCTGACTCAGTTGAAATGTTCTGTCATTTCCATATGTTTCAGAATATCGAATAGCACTTCATTATACCAGGGGAAACTAAATAACAAACAATAATGTTAGAATGTTCCTTTCCCCTGCCTGTTCCAACCACAACTAAACACCCTTCACTCTACATTAATGTATTTTAAAAGACAAGGACACGACCCATGAGAAAACATTTACAAATCATTGTGTTTAACACTCGCAACTATTCTCAGGAAGGTGATACCGTTTAATTTGCGTCTGCCAACAGATGTGGCACCGTCTAATCTAAGTAACTATGTGCGCTGTAGCCTTGCAGATGCGATGCTGTCACAGTTATACCTATAAAAAACTGTATCGAAGTCACACTCATACATTCTCCAACTCAAGACAAGGCGTGTGGGACATGTCTGAGTAAATTATAGGCTGTATGACATTTCAAATCGTTAGCAAGATCGAAATACATATATGAAATAAAATATTTCCTGATACACGTAACAGTCGCAATCCAGGATAAGGGGAAAAGTCTAGGGAATAGCATCATGTATCCCAAAAAGTTATGCTTAATGTAATGGGTTATTATAATGGGTTATTATTGTTGATTAAGTAATCCCGGGTAAAGTTAAACGACAGTGCGTCAAGATCTCTGCATGCAGTTCAGCGTAATGATCACTTACCACTCCTGAAGCGCCTAGTCTTTCCAAACTTCCGTCCCTCCGCTGTTTTTCCGAACGCTCACAACTGATCAACAACCGCATTCAAAGCACAAGAGGACGCGTTGTGTCGGCTCTTCGTCTTTTTCTTACGGGAAAGACAATCACAGGTCAAATCAGCGGCTATATGTTACACTTGCTATCACATTCACGGTAGTTCTGACCAAACGCTCATAACCTCAACCGCTTTCTCCAGATGACTTTCTGGTGTTTTGTTCCAACACTACGCTCCCGGCCTCTCACCTCCCCCTTAAAGTGAAAGGACTCCTTTAAGCCACAGAGGTCTTAAAAATGACGGGATAGTAAGAACGGACCAGGTTAACCAAATCAAGTGGATTATCCGAAAGGAAAGTAATAGTTTTTTTGCACGTTTATGTAATAACAAGACTGAAGTATCACTTCCCCATCCAAAACGCAAACAGAGCAAGGTAAATCATGTTTTCAAAAGAAGGCCTACCTTACTTAACAACACTGCTCAACACAGGAGTTTATAGTCCTAACATTAATATGACCTTAATGGGAAATACCATATTTTTTTGGCATAACAATTCCTATAACAGAAGTGGTCTCTTTTAATTGTTTCATCTACGCTTTATTACTTTGGTTTAGAGCCTGTAGGTTTATGCCTACAAGTGGCATCATTAAACAACAGTCGTCAAGCTCATTCCAAGCAGAGCTGGGTGGCTGCTTGTTTCATTCTTCTCTTGAAATGAATTGCTTGATGTCATTGGTTAGTTAGAAATCCCTAAAATGATTAATTGGAAGCAAATTTAAAGCAACAATTTAAAACCAGAAGGCCATCTATGGAATGTGTTTGACACTTTTTAACATTTTACTTTTTAGTTTGACATGCCTGTCATAGAGTAGAGTACTGGCTGTCTCTATGTAGTGAGAGTTGTTCAATAGTACAAAGCATTGAACTATTACAAGGGTGGTAGAGACACAATGTCAAACCAGACACGCACAGATAAATACAATACCGTACCATACGATAACTAGTCAGTTTATTCAGTTACAAGCAGTCCACTTCAAGCAGTCCACTTCAGTTACAAGCAGGATTGTCTGCTGTAGGTCTGTTTGTCAATTAAACAGCCAGCTGATCCGTCAGTTAATGTCAATCTGTGTCAGTCTGTCAGTGAATCATATTCAGATAGTCAGCTTGTGCAGTCGTGCTCTGTGCTTATTTTCTCCAGAGCAGAGAGAGACAAGCAACAGCTCTGACAGGGAGAGAAAGAGCGCTCACGAGAAAGACAGCGAAAGAGAAGGGCTTGTATAGCGAGAGAAAGAGAGAGGCAAAGGCTCTGACAGGAAGAGAGGTGAGGGCTCCAAGTGAGGAAAAGAGACCATAGCTAGCTATGGCTGGGAGCTGGGAGCGAGCTGATGTGCCATTTCTAATCCCCCCTGTTCCTGCCTTTGTGCTGTGGCCCAGCAGGAAGTGGGAGCTGGGCAGACAACAATTAACAAAAGAGCTGTGAAGAATACAATTAGCCATCAATGGCCAACCACAGGCCTTTGTGCCTGTCACCATGGTGACGGCCCAACACCACTATAGCTGGATTACAGAAGCCTTTCTCCACTTCTTCTTTTCACTCCCCTTCGTCATTTCTCTACCTCTCTCTCTCCCCTATCTCTTCTTTTCTTCTGGCTCTTTCAATCTCCCCATCTCTTTTCTTCCTTTCTTCCTCTGGTGCAAGTTCATCTTTCCTCCTACACTCTCCCTCTCTCTGTTTATTTGTGCGTCACTCTGGTGTCAGCTGCGGTAAGACAGTTTGCCTGGCTCAGGATCTGACACCGTTATTCTCCCGTCTGCCTTTCAGGCCGGGCACCTTTGTCTACACTGCATGCTGAAACCAACCAAAGCTGCGCTTTCATATTTACAGAGAGGAGAAAATGCGAAAATCTGACTCCATGGGTGGGCAATTCAGGCCCTGTATACAATATGTTTTCCCAACCCAGCACTGACTCCCCTGGATTCAGATAATCATTTAATAACAGTAAATCATCTCAATTATGATTAGTTTAATCTGGTATGTGTTTGCTGAGCTGGGCTGAAACAAAATTTAGCACACACTGTACCCACACTTCCCAGAACCTGAATGCACACAGGCACATTGGTTTTAGTGGGACCCATTTTCAAAAACCAACCTCATTGTCAGTTGTGTCTGCATCAGCTTCTAGCCTCCATGCCACTTACGTCGTAACAGACACAGCCAAACTGAAGAGATTACCACACTGTCTTCCTGTGTGCCACGTTGTGGGGTTGACAGCCCCCTAACCCTCCCCCTATTGAAGATGTGTATCAGACCACATGGCTGCCTGCTGTCACCCATTAGATGTCTATCTGACTGTGGGTCTCTGTAGTCTTTACTGCTGCTGATCAGGGCCACTACACACCTCATGTGCACGGATAAATTAGCAACGTTGTCATCGTTGTTGCATTAAACCCAGGGAATAGTCCCCATGCAACAGGTCTCTTTGGGGCAATGTTTGTCTGTAGCTAGCGGTAAACTTTTGAACTTTCAAATCCTAAATGCAGTTTGTTTTCGCAAGCTAGCTAAACAGCAAGCAGCACAAGTTTAAAGCTAGGAATAGCAATAGTTTCCAATGCTTTAGAAATTACATTTTTATTTTACTGTTATTTTACAATGCAGGTTACAGATAGAATGACAACTTTAATCTTGGTGGTTGAGGGATTAAACCGGGGGCCTTTTGGATGCCTTAATCGCTAAGACAAACTTGCCACTCCACAATAAGGACTAGTCTGTTAATTTCAGTTTAAAAAGGGGGTCCACTTGGCTTAGTAGGCTAAATCACTACTTTGCAGAACAGTCTAGGTCATGAGAGTCAGTTGTTCGAGCCTGAATATGGCTTCTCCAACTTTGCCCAGAACCTCCAGCACGAGGCAAGGCAAATTGGCATAGTGCGGCCAAGGATTTGGGATATATAAGGTAGAGTTTCTACCTTTCCACATACTCTCCAGCGACTCCTTGTGTGCAAATTGGGTGCCTGTAAGTTTAGTCCCGGAAGTGTAGTTGGTGATTGTAATCATCCCACACATGATCTGAATAAAGTCTTCCTTGTTGGATGAACTGTGTAAAGAGAATCAGCTGGCTCGGCGACACATGGTTGGGTGAACAATCCCGCATCTGTCCAGGGAGGTGCAGAGCTGCTGACAACAAGGCAGGGTTAGTGGAAAATTGGACAAGCTCAATTGGGAGGGGAGAGAAATGGGGGAAAATCAGCAAAATAAATAATCATAACAAACTGCAAACGTATCCAAAAGGCACTGATATATTTATTCCAATTTGAGAGTTACTCAATTCTTACAATTTAACAGTATTCTTAACAACCATATTGGTTGGTTGGTCTGAAGTATCATTTCCAAATAAATGTGTTTGCCAATATTTAACCACTTTTTAAAGAAAAGACATTGGGTTACATTCTTTTTCAAAATTCACCTTAAAGAACCTTTAAATATGTAAGCAAACTTATAATTAAACTGGTCATTGAAAAATAATAATAGTTGTACTTCATATACAGTGCATGGTAGGCCAGGGATCTGTCAAAGTACTTTGTGATGACTCCTGTTGTAAAGAGGGCTTTATAAAATAAATTTGATAGATTGGTAGTTTCATTTCATATAACTGCTTATATTATATAGTATTTGAAGGTGGTTTTATTTCTCTTTGAATCACAGCCCAATTTGATGAATGTTAATGTATTTAATATACATTCATAAACTTATACGTATTTAATTGTAGAATTTGTACCCTAAAAAAAAGTTTTTTAAGATAGCAAGAAATACTATTTATACAGCGTTTGTTAGCCGGTCACTAAAAGAGAAATGAGGTCCGTCCTCACTGTGCAAAATAATGGAAATTGTCCCTTTAATGTTAATAATATTTTATGTTTCATATTCTTCCAATCTACATAATTATAAGGATATTTGAATATTACTTTTTTTGCCTTGTCACCATCCATTCAACCCTCTCTTCGTTCGTTCATGACAAATGGTACCAATGCACCAAGTTCAGCCCTGACAGGATTCTGAACAGAATCTACCCCCAAGCAATAAACCTGCGAAATAGGACTGCTGTCTACAGAAACTCAAAGTATTTAGATGGTTAACCATTTTACAGCAATTCGTTTGGATGCAAGGATTGCCTGCAGTTTGCGACTGATAGATATTACCAGATGCTATTTATCTTTCCCTTATGATGCTCCTTCAGGCCTAAACGGTATCTTAAGTCCTTCCTTTTTCAGCACCTTTTGGTTTCTGTCTTGTCTTCAGCATTTAAGCGCATTCTCAGATGGATTCATACCAGGTGATTGATTTGGCCAGTCAACAATCTTGGCTCTGAATGTCAGCAAGTTTGTCCACTTTCTGACTTTGAAAAACATCTTTGTTGTAATGTCCTGGATGGGACTCACCACAGAATGGGTTGGCACCACCTGTGTTCAGCCATAGACATAACCTCTATATTCCATTTGGCACATGTCACTTGTCTTTTTAGTCTCTGTCTTTTTTGTGCTTCAATGTTCTCTGTCACTTTGTTGGAAGGAAGGAAGACCTGGCTATTATATATTTTTAGTTAATAGGTAGGTTGTGACTTCACCACTTACTAGAACATAGGCTATGACACAATAAGTCGCTTCCTGTATATATGAGTTCCACCCGTGCCCTATGTTAGGTATAGCATAGTAGCATTCTGCCCTATGTTAGGTATAGCATAGTAGCATTCTGCCCTATGTTAGGTATAGCATAGTAGCATTCTGACCTATGTTCCTCAACACTACACCACTGTGAAATGTGTAGCGATGGAATTGTATTTGAGCTCATTGTTTGGCTGCATGATGAAGCCACATCCAATGAGTTTAGAGGTTTTGGTTTTATCTCTGCTGAAAAGACGTTTCTGTACACTTCAGAACTCATCCTGCTGCTGCAGTTAGCAGTTATATCATCATTGAATACAACTGCAGTAAAAAGTATGTTTCAGGACTGTATTATTTTCATTAGTAGAGTACAGACACATCTGTCCATAGGACTGCTAGAAGACCATTCTATACCTAGCTCCTAGAAACCTGATCTGTTGGACTGTTGTTATGGTGGTCTTTGTTGATGTAACACATTGTTTGACATTGCTGGTTACCGGAGGTCTTTGTTTTTTCTTTGTACCACAATTGATATTGTCACATTTAAAGTTTTTTCTATTTCTCTAATGATTCTGATATATTTTCATTATGATTGCCAGGTTGACTGGCACTTTGGCACATCTTAGGTCTTAATTTTGTCTAACACCACCAACTCCAAATGCAGATCCCAGAATCAGGAGTGGACATTGACAGCTCTACTATGTCAAACTCAAAGTTGTTTATTTGTCATGTGCATCGGATAACATCACATCATCCTATACAGAGAAATTCTTTTGACAAGGCTCGACACATCTACACAGAGGGCTTAAAAAGTTTATATACAATATAAAGAAATTTTTAAACGATAATAATAATAACAAAATACAAAATACACTATGTACTGAGCAGTGGTCCGGAGAGTGTACGACAGCAGAAGTAATAAATATTATAAAATATGGCATGAAAAATTACTTTTTAAAGGTGCATTGAATTCTGCTACATCAGATGTAGAGTGGATAAAGTGACCAGAGAATGTCAGGGCTCAAGAAATGATTTGTGTTTTGTGATCAATGTTCCATGTTAAGCAGCCGAATGGCCTGCGGAAAGAAACTGTTTTTTAATCTGGTAGTCTGTGCCTTGATGCTCCGGTAACGTCTACCAGATGGCAGCAGTGAGAAAAGGTCATGGCCTGGATGGCTGTGGTCTCTTAGGATATTCTGTGTTTTCCTCAGGCATCGCTTGTGGTAGATGCCTTGCACGGAGGGAGACAACAGCCTATGATGCGCTCCGCTGACTATGCATGTGCTAACAATGCTAACAAACATACAGATGTGGCCAAAATAATTGTTACACTTCTACTTAAAAAAACAAAGAATAATTTTTCTGATTTACAAATTTACAGTATTAGAAATTGAAGTATTTGGTATCCAGCATTCTTTATTTGATTTACAATAGAACATACAGTATCTCACAAAAGTGAGTACACCCCTCACATTTTTGTAAATATTTTATTATAACCTTTCATGTGACAACACCGAAGAAATTACACTTTGCTACAATGTAAAGAAGTGAGTGTACAGCTTGTATTACAGTGTAAATTTGTGCTACCCCTCAAAATAACTCAACACACAGCCATTAAGATCTAACCCACTGCCAACAAAAGTGAGTACACCCCTAAGTGAAAATGTCCAAATTGGGCCCAATTAGCCATTTTCCCTCCCCAGTGTTATATGATTCATTAGTGTTACAAGGTCTCAGGTGTGAATGGGGAGCAGGTGTGTTACATTTGTTGTTATCACGCTCACACTCCCTCATACTGGTCACTGGAAGTTTAACATGGCACCTCATGGCAAAGAGCTCTGAGGATCTGAAAAAATGAATTGTTGCTCTACATAAAGATAGCCTAGGCTATAAGAGGATTGCCAAGACCGTAGAACTGAGCTGCAGCATGGTGGCCAAGACCATACAGCGGTTTAACAGGACAGGTTCCACTCAGAACAGGCCTCGCCATGGTTGACCAACGAAGTTAAGTGCACGTGCTCAGCGTCATATCCAAAGGTTGTCTTTGGGAAATAGACACATGAGTGCTTAATTGCTGCAGAGGTTGAAGGGGTGGGGGATCAGCCTGTCAGTGCTCAGACCATACTCCGCACATTGCATCAAATTGTTCTGCATGGCTGTCATCCCAGAAGGAAGCCACTTCTGAAGATGATGCACAAAAAAGCCAGCAAACAGTTTGCTGAAGACAAGCGGACTAAGGACATGGATTCCTGGAACCATGTTGTGTGGTCTTATTTGGTTCAGAGGATGTCAAGTGTGTGTGGCGGCAAAGAGGTAAGGAGTACAAAGACAAGTGTGTCTTGCCTACGATCAAAAGTAGGTGGTGGGAGTTTCATGGTCTGGGCCTGCATGAGTGCTGCCGGCACTGTGGAGCTACAGTTCATTGAGGGAACCATGAATGTTCTTTGACAAACTGAAGCAGAGCATGATCCCCTCTCTTCGGAGACTGGGCAGCTGGTCAGTATTCCAACATGATAACAACCACAAACACACCTCCGAGACGACCACTGTCTTGCTAAAGAAGCTGAGGGTAAAGGCATAGCTGCCAACTTTCATGCAGTGTCCGTGAAACACGCATTTGATTGGTTTCACATTGGTGTGTGAGCGTGTGAAACCAATCAAATGTGTGTGTCTCACGGGCACTGCGTGAGAGTTGGCAGCTATTTAAAGGTGATTGAGTGGCCAAGCATGTCTCCAGAACTAAACCCTATTGAGCATCTGTGGTGAATCCTCAAACGGAAGGTAGAGGAGTGCAAGTTCTTCAGCTCTGTGATGTCGTCATGGAGGAGTGGAAGAGGACTCCAGTGGCAACTTGTGAAGCTCTGGTAAACTCCATGCACAAGAGGGTTAAGCAGTGCTTGGAAAATAATGGTGGCCACACAAAATTTTGACAACGAAGTTCCTTGAAAAACGTCATTATCTTTAGATAGACATGGAGCGGATGTGACTTACCAAAAAGCTCTACATCAGTTTCGTCTGTCCAAAGGACATTCTCCTAGAAGAACTGTGGCTTGTCCACATGCATTTTTATAAACTCCAATTTGGCTTTATTGTGCTTCTCTCTTAGAACTTTGGTCTTGCTGTGTCTTCTACCATGGAGAACATTTTCATTCAGATGGTGATGGTTGATGAAACAGTTGCACCTTAAGCTTGGAAGTCAGCTCTAATCTGTTTTGAAATTGACATTTATCCATCATTCCAACAATTTCCATCTCTTCATTCTTGGGTCATGTTTCCTCTTGTGGCCACATTACATGGGCTACAGTCCCATGGGCCTTAAAATTCTTCATTATATTGGCAATAGTGCTCACAGGAACATCAAGTTCTTTAGAGATGGTCTTGTAGCCTTTTACTTTCCAACTGACCTCAGATTACTCTCTTGTTTTCCTTCTCTTCTATATTCAGTGTGATACACACATTGAAACAAAACAGCAGAGTGAGTACTTTTCTCCATTTAAACTGGCTGAATTAGTTATTATGCAATTGAAGAGACTAATTTAAATAGAATGGTCTGTTGTTGGTATCACAAGCAGAATAACATAATGTACCCCACTGCTGGTTTGCTTCTTGAATTTGTGTTGGAGGGCCAGTAGGGGGCACTCCTCTCTCTGGTCTTAAGATCATTCGTAATGCCCCAGGGCTGTGACAGGGACATGTGCCCCTTGTAGGGTGTTTAATTTCAGATGGGACTGTAAACAGGTGTCCTGACTCTATGTGGTCACTAAAGTTCCCATGGTGCTTATCATAAGAGTAGGGGTGCTTATCGTATGAGTAGGAGTGTTAACCCCAATGTCCTGGAAACATTTCCAATCTGGTCCTCATACATTCATGGCAACCTAATTATTCCAAGCTTTCAATTGGCTCATTCATCCCCTTCCCTCCTCCTACTTTTCCCCAGGCCGTTACTGTAAATGAGAATAAGTTCTTGCCTGGCAAAATAAAATGTAAAAAATAACCTAAGCATATAACGTCTAAAAGGTATAAATACTATTGTCCAGGAAATTTTAGAATGTCTTTATAAAATAAGCAAAAATTCATTTCTTTTCACAGCTTTCTTTCTGTTTCACTGCAAACCAAAGTCATGCATGGATGGATGACAGAATATCTTTAATTTCAACTCTTTTCATGGCAAATTGTTTTATTATTTTAATAAAATGCAAGGGTACTAATACTAATAGCCACACCTGTAGCTGCTTAATAAGATACATTTTAAAGTCAATTGTCCAGCTTCTTTTGACATTCCCTGTATTTATTCAAAATGGTTACCTAAAAAATCTGCATTGACAATCCATTTGCACTTCTTTACAATTAATGTATGCATACACTGGATTCTACCAACTGACACTGCATACAGTTTATACAGTCAAAAACGTCAACATCATCACAATCTCTGTTGCTACTCTACTATATTTTCTGTTGCCTAGTGACTTTCCCACCTTGAACATTTCTAGTGTCCCTTATACTACTCAACCACCTGCACATAACTTCAAACTACCTAATCACTTCGAAAGACAAAAATGGTCCAGGGTGCTCAGAGAGTTCAGTCAGATATTTGAAGCTGCTCTTTGGGATCGGGAATTCAAAAGAGTGTAGTAAAAGGGAAAACCAAGGTACTCATTTTCAAAATATAAAAAGCTTTTATATATTTTGGCTATATCACGATACAAAAGACAAAAGACATGGGGAGAAGCAACCCACACATGTACAGCCTAATAAACAGCCTTCTTCAGGGTGTGCTTCAGGCGTGCTTCAGGGTCTGAAGAAGGCTGTTTGCGCCACTACACATGTACCATGGCGACATGTATTTGGACAACCTGATAGCATTGTTAGCTAGCTAGCTTAGTAGCCAACATAAACAGAGGTAAAAAAACAATCTTAAATTTACCATAGATTTAAAAATTAATCCATTGTTGTCTTTTTCATGAAACAACCCCAAGCAAAACAATGGCGGTATAGAGGGAAGGGAAAACTGGAAAAGGTACATGCTTTAGTTTTAAATTTTGGCGAAGGGCTCGTGGAGGGGTCCGCTTTGACAGAGAGGGGTCTGCGGGGGTACACCGTCGATTCGACACAGATGCATAAAACAGCCATAACCCTTACCTTAACCCTTACATGAACCCTTACTTAACCTTTACCTAACCTTAATCCTTACTTTATCCCTTACAAAACCTTAGCCCAAACTGTAACCCTAAAATAGGAAACTAATTTTCAGCTTGTTATTCAAATTTGGCAATTTCTTTGGACAAATCAACAAAATCAAATATTTCAGTCCGGACAGCCTTGTTATGACCTTACATTACATTTTGCCAAATGATAGCCCCATCTTGTTATTATATTATTATTACTCAGAATATATCAAGTGTATACTCACAGGGTGCACAAATCCTGGTCCAGCAAATCAAAGCTGACTGATCCTGCAGAGGGTGAAATGTTCAGCTGACCATGTCATCAGGGCCTCACTGTCTCCCTCCTGGTCCGCTACAGTACCAGGTGTTGCAGCAAGGCAACGAAGATTATCAAAGATATTAGTGACCTGAGCCGTAGACTGTTCCATCCACTGAAATCCAGTACCAATAGACTGGGCAACAGCTTTTACCCCCAGAGCATCAGTTGTGCTCTAATACTTCTAATCTTTCCCGATGGCAGAAAATGACAGCAGTGGTTTGCGATGCTTACCAAAACACTAGGGGCTTTTGCTTTTGTTCAGCGTTCAAAGACAAAGAGCTTTCTGACCACTCAAAACACACTGTCTAATAGGCAACACTGAAGACAGCTAGAAATAAAATTATGTGCAGGTAAATCACCTCAAACCACACAAAATCATTGTCATCTAGCAATTAGGTCACAATTTGCACCACGTTTGCCTAGAAACAACCACAGATAATCACATTCCTTTACCATTCCAAGTCAAACGATGCTCCAGAGCATCAACTAGTGATGTCCGGTTCGCAAATGAATCGTTCTTTTCAACCGGTTCTTTTTAGTGAACCGGGCGAACCAGTTCATCAAATCGGACTGAATCGTTCCTAACAGTTTGCATCTCCATAAAGCACAATTTTTTTAACATTTTGACGTGCCTAACTCTCCCTCTGACTCGAAATACAACAAATCCCAGAGTTATTCAGTTTCTCCAACGATACACTGACTTAACCTACTGTTAAGGGAGAACTGATAATGATGAGCATGAGCAGCAGAGCAGCTGATATACTGAGCATGCGTGCAGCGTACATGAACAAACGTACACGGCCTGCCTGTCAACAGTTCTCGTTCTTGAGTCAAGAATCCGTAGCAACGGTTTTCGGACCACCAGTCCACTGAACCGAGAACTGTTAATTTCGGACATGTTCGATTTGAGAACCGATAAGCTGATGATACTGTGCATGCGCCGAAAACTATGACTGACTGCCACAGCACCGGCGTCTGAACCAAACTTAGACTGATGCTATGAGCATGTGTGAAACGAGGACTATAATGAGGGGAAAATCTGACGAACCATATTTATGTAATTACAAATAAATTGTAACGGATTATGCATAGTTAGTGGATCATGATTTTTGCGCTGATGAAGACTGATTTATTCACTTAATAACTGTAAAACATCCTTGTTTGCACATCACTCTCTCTATGTGTTTGGATGCTTTAGATGCAAAACTTAATAGTAATAATCTTGTTTGACTTGATGTTTTAAAACATGTTTTAACTGGCTGATGTTATGATTACTGACTTTATACATTTGAATGTGTAAAGTGTTTTTTCATCCCCGGTCCGCGATAGACTTGAAGACCTTACATCACAGGTGTCAAACCGGTTCCACGGAGGGCCAAGTGTATGCTGGTTTTTGGTCCTTCCTTTCAATTAGAGCCCAATTAAGACATAGACTGCCAGGTGAGGCGAGATCCTAACCAATTAGTGACATTCAATCATTCAGCTACAAGGTAAAAGCGAAAACCAGCAGACACTAGGCCCTTTGTGGATCTGGTTTGACACCCCTGCCTTACATCATCGCGAATGACTTCATTACGTTTTAGCATAAAAGGACCGGTGAGACGTTTTTTCACCTTTTTTTCAATCGAACTCTCTGAAAGAACCTGTTCACGAAAAACAACCAAACTTCTTATCACTAGCATCAACTCTGAC
Organism: Umbra pygmaea; assembly: GCA_016801145.1. NCBI lineage: Eukaryota > Metazoa > Chordata > Actinopteri > Esociformes > Umbridae > Umbra > Umbra pygmaea. The sequence continues at coordinate 2,982 of JACXGM010003278.1, read as the reverse complement.
ATTCTATAAATAATTCCCAAACAGTAAATGCTAGAAACAGACAGTTAACTACATCTGAAAGAAGGCATTCTGCTTTAAATAAGATCAACTGGGTTTATTAAAGCCCGATAGTTGTTCTAAAATGTGAAAACCTCTAGCCATCTCCATGGTGTTTTTTCTAAAAGCAAAATTATACAGGAAGCAAGAAGTGAACATGACATTTTTTAAGATTCTTCATGGAAAAAAGACATTAGAGTTGCTGAAGCAAAGCTTGTAGATTTTCTTTACAGAATACTAATGGAATTACCAGAATGGTGATATTAATTTGACAAGTGAGAATTCATTTGAAGAATTCAACAGAACTGAATAACGATGGGCAATATAGCCTAGTTTGACTGGAGCTTCATGTACAGTACTCAGCAAGTCTTAGGCACCTGTACAAAAAAATCTATAAACGGAAGATGCTTTTCAAAATATAGAAATGAAAGTTCCTAAATATGAAATTTATCCTGTAATGAGCAGAAGACAGTAAAAAACTAAAATAACTACGGAAACGGTTTACATTTCACACCTTCACCTTTTAGTTTGATTGACCTTCACCTAGTTGAATTCCTTCTACACCCATTCCTGTTTCAGTTAATCAGGGTGGTTCTATCAGTGCATTATGTCATTGGTCATTAGCATACCTGTTTCTTATCATTGTGTCATCAAGCACTGGCTTATAAACCTAAACGTTCATGAGATTTTCATCTGAAATTCAGGCTATTACAGAATGTTTCTTTAACTAAAGTGTAAATAATTCTCTCTTGCATTGCATTTTATAGTAGATTAAGTTTTGTAAATACATACATTGATCATTTCTACTGACACACTAATGCAGAACACAAAAACCTTAATATTACAACTAGATTTGAGTCAAACAATATCTCGGGTGCCTAAAACTTTTGCACAGTACTGTATACATGTAATTACTGTGTGCATTTAGCAGCATCAAATAAAAATATGTTATAGAACTTGAAATGGAACTAATTCTGCTTTACTCTCATGGGGTATTACATGAAAATATACATGTCATTCATCATTCATGCCCTATATTAGTTTAATATAGATCTTAGAGCAAGGTATTGAAGGTTTTACATCTTAGCGATGAAGATTACAATAACATCTCTGCAATGAGGTAGGACATGCATTTTAATTTGTGACTTTTCATTGTCAATATTAGATTAGCCTGCCTGTATGTATTACAATAATCCATTTTTTGGGGGTCCCAAACAAACTGCACATCCTGGCTACATGCCTGCCTGGAACTAAGCAATGTCCTTTAGTCTGCCTACAGCTCCCATGGAGAATACCACCTTTGATGGAAACGACAACCTCCCAACTCTATACTGAAACATTAGGCACAATTCACTGTCCACCTTGCCCATCACAAAATGCCAATGTCATTGGGCAATATATTCATCTACTCCATTTCTTTACCACATACTCTATTGTTTTATTATATATTGTATTTAATTACATTAATACATTTTTTAAACGCTTTATTTTCTGGAGCTGCTGCCTACGATTTTTCTGAACACGCCACTACTTTTATATTTCAGCGTATATGACAAATACAACTAACCTATTGTAATTTACAGTCCTATTGTGTCCCTAATTAGAGTCACCAATGCAGATGTTCCTCTTTTTTTCTTTTTTCTTTTTTAAATGTAATACATTGTTAGAAATATGCTTGTCAGTAAACATTTCATTTGCAAAGTCTACCTTTGTAGTTCACACATTATACAGATAATAATTTTGAGACGTGTTATCAGGAGCATCAAGAATCGGGGCACATATCACTCTGTGTGATGCAATGGGGAGGTGACTGAAAACAATCCTGGTTAAGAAGTGGCTGTTAGAAATGTCTTCGCTGGGTCAATACACGCTATGAGGGATAATGACAACTCCAACGGGTTATGTGTTCTGGCCTGATCATGTATCATACTACCAAACAGAACATCCATGGAATGTGGCATTATTAAAGAAAGACCCAGTGATGAGAGAGATGGCTGGCAGATAAAGCTGTGGTGGGGAAGCTCCACATGGGGCTCATTTCATTCTGCTTAGGTGACACAATGTTTGATGGCAGCCAATGCGATAAGGCAGATTTGCCTATGTGTGCATTTCTACAAACCAAGGTGTCTTTACCAATGTTCAGAAGGCGACATGGGAAACAGAGGAGGGCGGATACGCACACCGACCACATGGGAGAAATAGACTGAGCGTGTTAATCGAGAACAGCGCACACATCACTCCTGTGTTTGTTTGTGTGCATGATAAATGCTCATACGATAACAAGAGCTCGCATTATTTCTCAGAAGCAAAGGGACCGCAACACCCCCATTCCGATACCACTTCCGCAGCATCGAGCAAAACAACACATCTGCCATCGGAAAAACACCCGGCCGCAGCGACAGTCCTCCTCGCTAATATTACCCTATTGAGTGAGACCGCAACGAGCCAAATGAGCTGAGAGTCACGGGAATTTACGCAATTTAGCCAAAATCATTTTGAGGCCTGTCAGTCCCTTCTTCGAAGTGACAGTTAACCTATTTCAGACAGTTTGGCTGTTAGGAACAAAAAGGCCTTAAACCAGGGCTCTTGTTCTGAGACCCATCGTCTTATACCTTCACTTGCAGGAGTAAAGCTTGTTAGAGCAAAACCCTGCACACCTGTAGCTCTTCAAGGCCTGTGAAGAAGAACCCTGGTGGACACAGTGAGATGAGATGGAGAGCTAACTTCTCTGTTCCTGCTATCTCTCTCTCGCTCTCCTTCTCTCTTACACTATCTGTCCATCTGAAGTCCAGCCCAGGCAACCACCCACACTCTGCCCTGACGGAAGGCAAACAGCAGGCCCACATGAAGGCCAGCTCTCTCCACACACACACACACACACACACACACACACACACACACACACACACACACACACACACACACACACACACACACACACACACA
>JACXGM010003277.1:0-42514 GCA_016801145.1 Umbra pygmaea | reverse complement strand
CACTAAACTATATTAGAATAGTGTGACATATTTACTAACTTGTAATATTTTAATAGGAACATTTACATTTGTAATCTGGATTGCTTAAATATATAATAAATACACAGAATCCTATGTAATGCAAGCTACATTAAGGATTATAGTGATAAATGTGGATATCGCATAGATACTGGACTATACGGCAAAAACTAAAAAATGTGCACCCCTGACATCAGGTATCTACTTACTCGGTTTGACTCACAGATTACATATTTGAAGAGTTTATTTCTCTAGCTGCTACACAACATTAATTAATGGACTTTTAATGCCAGCTTCTTTAAGGATTCTGTGTTTAATTGTGCATATGGCATAAATACTGGACTGTACAGTGAAAGCTGAAAGATGTGCACCCCTGAAATCAGGTATCTACTTATTCAGTTACACTCACAGATTACATATTTGAGAACCCTACTATGCAAAGACCATAGAAATGAAATGGATAGAAAGGCCATTACAATTCAAATCAATGTAGCAGTATGGTCAGAGCGGCAGCCATTTTTATGTGTACCATGCCATTGCAAAGATCTAGCCGCCTAATTCCGCATTAAACTGATTCCCCTGTTGTCACCATGACAACTAACAACAATTGCCATTTTGTTGTGTGCTAATCGAATGATCACGCCAAGCAGCTCAATGGCCTTTCTATCCATTCTATTTCTTGGCAAAGACTGAACATTTCAATGGACAGATGCTGTACAGAACAGTTGCCATGGTTAAGAGGCTGATAACACTGGTCTGGCTCTGTTTGACCTCCTGCTGAATACTGTGGTCTCCACTGCGCCCTAGGAGACCTATTGATGCAAATGACCAAGTCAGTCTGATGATGGACAAACAGTTGCTTTTGCATCTTGCAGCCTTTCTGAAGCAGAGAGGAAATGCTCCATAGTGAAGAAGGAGGTGCTGGCGTGCGTCTGGGCCTCAGAAAAGTGGCGCACATGGCTGTGGGGGCGGAATTTGCTTCTACGCACAGATCACCAGGATCACTACTATACTGACATCCAAAGGTAACAACCTTGCCGGCTTAAGAGTGGCAGGTGGTCTGCTAGACTGCTGGAATTTGATTATGTCACTGAATACAGAAAGGGAACATTAAACAGCATGGCTGACTGCCCTTCTAGACTGAACACAGACCCCACCGAGGACAAAGTTGAATTTCTGGCTGTAAAACCGTCCAGCCTGAGTGCCGTGTCTAAAGAGGACATTCAAACTGCTTCTCATCGTGACGTGTGCTAATAAAGCTGCAAGTGCAGATCCTCTGCAGCTGGCCTGCAAAGAAACAAAAAGGATTGACAACAACCTACTGTACAACCGTTCTTTCCTATTCCTGGTGAGCTCACAGTAGTCAGACTGTGTTGTCAGAGGCGCTTACCGTTTAGTGGTGCCTGAGTCTCTGCAGTAGTCAGACTGTTGTCAGAGGCGCTTACCGTTTAGTGGTGCCTGAGTCTCTGCAGAAAAGATTACTTGATCTTGCTAATGACAGCCACCAAGGCATCATTCATACAAAGCAAAGACTATGGGAGTTGTACTGGTGGCCTAAAATGTACATACACACACAGACATACAGGAACTGTGTGACTTGCAGGCAGCGTCACAAAACAGCTGTAACACATAACATGCCACTCTGCCCAGTGCCCTTCCCTGATGCTGCTTGTCCCACTTGACTGTAAGTACATTATCACACTGGTTGATTATTATACAGTAGCAAGTGGCTTTTGCTTCAAAATCGATACTGCCACTGTCACCAAAGCGCTCGCATCCATCTTTGTGGGAGGAAACCCACACACACTGGTCAGTGACAATCATTGGCAGTTTACTGCAAAAGTGTTCTCAGACTTCCTCTAAGAGAGGAGGGATAAAACAGCTTAAAGACTCTGTTTCCCCATTTGCTCGTGGATAATGAACAGCGAGGTGGAAAACTGTGTTAAAGGACTGTTTGCAAACTGCTATTATCCAGGGTGAGCCTTGGAAATAATTTGTACTTACCTGATGAACTACCGAGCAAGTCCACACACAATGAGAGTCTCACCTTTCCAGCTCTTACATGGAGAACAAAGCTGAACATTACAAACTCACCTGCTCCTGTATACTATTCAGGATTGCCTGGAAACGAGGAGCCTCTGAGAGCCAGAGTAAGCCAAAATGAAATAACAATGAACGCATATACTGATGCCCACCGCGGCGCTAAAGAGATATCACCTTTCAACTTGGTTAAAAAGTCTGGGTGAGGACATTCTTGAAGATGAAGTTGAAAACAGATACATGGAACCTAAGACTGTGGTGCGAAAAAAGAGTCCAACTTCATACGTCTTAGAAAACAGATGTACTTGGAATGCATCACATGTCTTTCATGTCTAAACTGCTGAGAAACCAGCCTCAGAGCTGTGTACAGAAAGTACCAAGCAGCAGGCTAGATACAGAATACCACCTGTTTGAACAAAATATTTCCTAATGACCTAATATGGGACACATATTGTAAAGCCATATAAAATATATGGTATTGGTTTTAAAAGACAAAAGACCAGTGTAATTGTGTTGCTATGGACATAAGATAAAACATGTTCAAGTGCTTGAGCATAATATTTTCTGTTGATTTAATGTTATTGAAGATACGCAGTGTTGTTTAAATGCAGTTGTTAACATAGTTTGAGATAATACTTACTATTATTTTATAGATGCCTTCAGAGCGAAGTGTAGGTGTTCACATGTTAGGCTGTTTTACATGAGAAAAATCTTGGTTTGTCTTAAGTACACTAAAGGGCGCTCTAACCCTCTGACTGTACAGGAGTATAAAAGAGAGAGGAGGAGGAAAGGCAAAAGTGTACTGGAGACTTGATAGTTGAATAAGTGTGACTTAAGTAAGAACTACGTTGCAGTGATTGATTACACAAACCTTACTACTACCGGCTACAACAGTGTCACAATGAGGTATTGGTACTCTTTGAACATTTTCAGTTCCGGTTCTGGTTTCACATTTCAGTTCCTATTAAAACATTACTGTTCCACTTCTGTTCAATACCAGTCAAACATTTCAGAACACCCAGGGATTTTCATGTATTTTTTAGAAAGTCAACAAGGTGACAGTCAATTTTTTAAAATACTGTGTATATATATATATATATATATATATATATATATATATATATATATAACATATTACCAATGTTGCAAATGTCTATCACTGGAAATAAATGATTTATAATAAATTATTCTCAATCAGCAAAGAAAAATTTTCAGCAGCCATTCATTGTTAGTCCTAATAATTAAATATTTTAGCTGATTTTGTTATGTTACACCCTTTGTGGGTGCAGATGGCTCAGTGGGTAGGGAGTCAGACTTGTAGTCAGAAGGTTGCCAGTTCGATTCCCGACTGAGCCAATTGTCGTTGTGTCCTTGGGCAAGACACTTTACCCTAATTGCTCCCAGGTCGTTGCTGTAAATAAGAAATTGTTCTTAGTCAACTTACCTGGTTAAATAAAGGTTAAATAAATAAAATAAAATTGTCACGTTTCAGTGGTGTAGAGAGAGGGAGATGCAACAAGCAGGTAGAATGGCGGATGAACCAACAACGATTTATTATAACAGCTCCAGGTAACATGTACAAATGCAGGTTGCAGGGTAAGCCTCTCTTATGTGAGTGCACGTAAGTGTTACATAAAGCTAACTACATGCTCTTTACCAGCGCCATGGATGCTGAATAGCTATACATAGAAACACTCTGCACGCATATACTTCAAATTAAACAAGGGACTCACTTGTCACAACCCAACCTGACGTGGCTCCTGGACTGTCTTCAAATCAACATAGTACACTCTGACAGAGAATCAATGACCAACACCTCTTCCCCAGTTTGGCCTGCTTATATAACAAGCTAACTAGCTACCCTAACACAGCTGACCTCAATTAACAGAGCTACACAATAGCAGTCCGACCTAAACTACACCCTATCCTAGCATTGTCAAACTGGGAGAGAGGTGTCAGTCTTAAAGGGACATTACACAAATAACCAAGAACAGAAACACCATGCATATGCACTGAAATATACCACAAAATACTGAAATAACTAAACATATAAATACACTAAACAATTTATATGAGTTTATTATAGTCCATGTTCATATGGAACAGGAGTCCCACTCTAGGACTCCTGTTACACCCTTATTCCGAAATGGATTAAATTCATTATTTCCCTCACAATTCTACAAAAAATACCCCATAAGGATAATGTGAAAGAAATGTTAGAAATTTTAGCAAATTTATAAAAAATAAAAATACTGTAAGAATTCAAAGCCTTTGCCATGATACTCAAAATTGAGATCAGGTGCACCCTGTTTCCATTGATCATCCTTGAGATGTTTCCACAACCTAATTGGAGTCCACCTGTGGTAAATTCAGTTGAATAGACATGATTTGGAAAGGCACACACCTGTCTTTACAAGGTCCCACAGTTAACAGTGCATGTCAGATCACAAACTAAACCATGAAGTCCAAGGGATTGTCTGTAGACTTCCGAGACAGGATTGTATCGAGGCACAGATTGGGAAAGGGTACAGAAAAATATCTGCATCATTGAAGGTCCCAATTAGCACAGTGGCCTCTATCATCTGTAAGTGGAAGAAGTTTGGAACCACCAGTACTTTTCCTAGAGCTGGCCACCTGGCCAAACTGAGCGATCAGGGGGAGTAAAGCCTTAGTCAGGGAGGTGACCAAGAACCCGATGGTCACTCTGACAGAACTCCAGAGTTTCTCTGTAGAGAGGAGAAACTTCCAGAAGAACAAACATCTCTGCAGCACTACACCAATCAGGCCTGTATCTTAGAGTGGCCAGACGGAAGCCACTCCTTAGTAAAAGGCAAATGAGAGCCCACCTGGAGTTTGCCAAAAGGCACCTGAAGAACTCTCAGACCAGGAGAAATAAATTCTAAAAAACTACTGGTCCATACACAAATCAAACACATTTAATGTTTGTCAGTTCCATGCCATGACATCGTTATTAGTCCCTGGGAAGTCGTGACACAGATTCCCTATGGACATGAAGGTCAACATTAGGGACAATTAACTTTTTTTTTATATCAATAAAATATTGTGATGTAATGTACATTTACAATCCTTTAATTGCACTGTTACTGATGGTTATAATATTATGCAAGATTGTATTTGAATTCAAGGTGAATTTTTTATACATATTGTGTTGTTTTATTATAGATCACATTCAATTTGAATATTTATTTACTTGTCTGCATCAACTAGAGTAGTGGAATGCACCTACATCCGTGTGTCTTTGAACATGTCAACTAAACTCGTAAACGTGTCATACTTATATACATACATTTCAGTGCTTACAAAGGATGTGCACAAAAGGAATTTTGAGTATATTTTTCATTTTTCAGGGAGGTATTGAATTTTAAAGCCATTTTGTCAAATATGAATAAAAAAAGAAATAATTGGAAGCAGTTTGTTTTTTGCCTCACATAAAGTAAAGAGGATTTGTTACTTAACCTCATGCGCCTTCTATGAATGTGTGTTCTCCGCCCACTGGATATTGGCCAAGTGGTTAACTAGGCTTCAGCCTTGAACTTGATGACCTTCTAAATGCTTTTAGCCTTGTCCTTAAAGATCTGTTAATATATTGTGTTAATTCAATGTACACTCACCGGCCACTTACATAAGTACACCTTGCTAGTCCCAGGATGGAACCCCTTTTGCCTTTAGAGATGCCTTAATTCTTCATTGCATAGATTCAACAAGGTGCTGGAAACATTACTTAGAAATTCTGGTCCATATTGACATTATTGCATCATGCAGTTGCTGCAGATCTGTCAGTTGCACACCCATGATTTGAATCTCCCGTTCCACCTCATCCCAAAGGTGCTCGATTGGATTGAAATCGGGTGACTGTGGAGACCATTTGAGTACAATGAACTAATGTTCAAGAAACCAGTTTAAGATGATACAAGCTTTGTGGCATGGCGCGTTATCCTGTTGGAATTAGCGATTAGAAAATGGGTACACTGTGGTCATTAAGGGATGGACATGGTCAGCAACAATACTCAGGTAGGCTGAGTCAGTTAAATAATGCTCAGTTGGTACTAAAGGGCCCAAAGTGTGGCACACCATTACACCACCAGCCTGAACCGTTGATGCAGTACAACATGATTTCATGTCGTTTAGGCCAAAGTCTGACCCTACCATCTGAATGTCACTGCAGAAATCAAGATTCATCAGACCAGGCAACAATTTTTTTATCTTCTATTGTCCAATTGTGGTGGGTGTGTGCAAAATGTAGCCTCAGTTTCCTGTTCTTAGCTGACAGGAGTGGTACCCGGTCTTCTGCTGCTGTATCCCATCTGCTTGAAGGTTCAACGTGTCGTGATGTGCTTTCAAATATGCTCTTCTTTATACCTTGATTGTAATGAGTGGTTATTTGAGTTGCTGTTGCCATTCTATCAGCTCAAAATAGTTTGTCCATTCTCCTCTACCATCATCAACTAGGCATTTTTGCACAGAGAACTGCCACTCACTGGATTTAAAAAATCTTTCTGATCATTATCTGTAAACACTAGAGATGATTGTGTGGGACAAACCCAGTGGATCAGCACTTTCTTGAAACCAACAACCATGCCATGTTCAAGCTCACTTAGATCACTTTTTTTCCCCATTCTGATGCTTGGAATGAAATTTAGCAGAATGCCTTGACCATGTCTACATGCCTAAATGCATTGACTTGCTGCCATGTAATTGGCTGATTTGATATTTGCGTTAGGGGCAGTTGAACAAGTGTACCTGTGTAGATGCCGGTGAGTGTATTAAGTATTTTGCAGAATTCTGTAGGTTAGAATATCTAATTGAAGACATATAAAAATTGCCTTTATATCTGTATTATAGCCTACAACATGCAAATAAACATTTGAAAACAATGACAATTTAACCAAAGATTTCAATAGTCAAAGCAACATTATGGGAACATTTATTCAAAGTAATACATGCTTTTTTCTTCAAACATGAAAACATAACATTACAAACATGAAAATGTTCCAGCTAGTTCCGGACAACAATTTTATACAGTTTTATATCTATTTCAAAAAGATGCTTTTCTTTTTTTATCAATGTATTCACACCAGTTCCACCCATTTGCCATTCTTAATGTCAAGACATTCAATAAGATAAGCAGGAAGTTCATGTACTATTTGCAGATGGGTGTGTACCCATGTCCTTGCATGCCCTCATGCTTCTTTTCTGACCTGTGTTTTATCATCATTTTAAAACCAATCATCCTGAAATTTAGGAGTAATATCAGACCACAATTTAACTCTATAGACGGCATATGATATTTTGACATTCAAATGTTCAATATGTCACCTTTAAAATAAAGATTTGGGTGAAAATAGGTTATTAAGGCTAATAACTATTAAAAACATGCCTAATCATTTAGATACTTTCAAAAACCATCCTTGAAAAATGTTGGATATGTATGCAAAACAGATTCAAATTACAAACGATCTTACTGCAAACAATAATTGGTTAGGATATAGGGTAAGGTGGGGTATGTGGCCCCTCTAAGAACAATCTCTAATTGCTGACACAAACAAAGCAAATTTTAAAAGAAAAATTGTATGTGGATCATAGCCAAAATAAGGCAAATGAATTACGAAGTGCAGTAAATGTCTAGAGTTTACATTTAAATTACACAAGTTATTAGAAGAAATGTTGTTATTTTAGAAAATGGAGAGGAGAGCAAGTTACCCCATGAGCAAGGTTTTAATGGAGAGGGGAGCTAGTTACCCCATTAGCAAGGTTTTAAGTACTGCAGCAGTATTAGCCTTCCTCCCTCTTCCTCCTCCTTCCACTTCCTTTCTCTTCCTCCACCTAAGAATTCTAATTAGCATAACTAGGTAGTACTAACCTGGCTTGTCATTATCTCCCCGGGGGGCTAGTTACTCCATGAAATGACTACAGTCTTCCATGTTGGAGGAGCAGTACAAAAAGACTTGGCGGCTTGGCGACATGTTTTTGGATGAACCATGTGAGCACCCCTCGCCATCCCACATCTGTCCAAAATTGCCGAGCTGGAAAGAAGGCAGGGTTAGTGGGAATTGGGAGGGGAGAAGAATGGGGAATTTATAGAAAAAAGGAAAAGAAACTATTAGTATTATTGGAAACATTAAATTTAAATTACCGGGTATATGTGACTACACGATCATCAAAGTCACAGTTAATATGGAAAGTAATGGCATATAACACAATACTATATTAATGAGTTCAACATTGTTTAAATATGCCATTTCAAAATAAAATGCAAACGTTGGTCCAAACGATTGTCTAAAGTGGAATGAAATTCAGGCATTCTTTGGAAATATCTATCTAAAATAAGGACAAAAAATAGATTTGTGCTCAAAGGTTTGTGAAACGTTTAGAATTTTCTATATTTGCTTAGAAGTTACCCTGAGTTCTTTTGTCACCTCACAGACTCTTACACACCTTGCTCTTGGAGTGATCTTTGTTGGTTGACCGCACCTGGTTAGGGTAACAAATGGTCTTCAATGTCCTCCATTTGTACACAATCAGTCTGACTAATTTCTGAGATCCTCTAAAATCTCCTTTGTTCGTGCCATAATAAACTTCTACAAACAGGTTTTTTTCAAGCTCAGACTTTGATAGATCCCTGTTCCTTGAATAAAACAAGGTGCCCACTCACACCTGATTGTCAATACTTTGACTGAACAGCTGAACAGCTGACTCTAAATTCACCTTTAAATTAATTACATATCCTAGAGGTTCACATACTTTAGCTTCTCACAGATATGTAATAATTCATAATTGTCCTGAATAAATAAATGTCCAAGTATAATCATTTTGTCACATTTGTTAAATTTGGTTCTCTTTATTTACTTTTAGGACTTGTGAAAATCTGTCGATGTTTTAGGTCAAACAGTATAGTTATGCAGAAAACGGTGGTCATAATGTTATGGCTGATCGGTGTACATTACAAACCTAAAAACTAATTTCAGCCCCAAAAATTATACAGTTTTTGTATCTATTCCAAATGTTTGCTTTTTTTAATCAATGTATTCACACCAGTTCCACCCATTTCACATTCTTAATATCAAGACATAAAAAACGGATAAGCAGGAAGTTCAGGGATTATATGCAGATGGGTGTGTACTCATGTCCTTGAATGCCCTCATTGCATGCCCTCATTGACCTGTTATTGATCATCATTTGAAAACCAATCATCCTTAAAATTAGGACTAATATCATACCATAACTGAACTCTAGATGTATTATATTATATATTATATTCAAATGTTCAGTATGTCACCTTAAGATCTTTTTCCAAATTAAATTTTGGGTGAAAATTTGTTATTTAGGAAATAACTAGAAATAACATGCATAATCATATTAAATACATTCCTTGAAATATTATTTATATGTTTGCAAAGCAGCTGCAAATTAGAAACAATCAACCTGAAAATAATTATTAGTTAAGATGTACTTACAATATTCTGTACATATACAATATTCTGCAATTACAATACAATAATTATAGAAATACAAAAATATAGTAAAGCTACAACTGTATTGTTTTGGAAGGTCACCCAGAGTGTAAAAGAGAGCACACATTATCATATCTACAAACGCATACAAGCGCCAGAGCCGATTTGCCAGTTTTATTTGCCTTTCTTGAGGGGTCTTTGCCTTGCCTATTTTCAATGTACAACAAAATACTTCTGCTTTTCTGGGCACATGGCAAACTTGAACAAAGACTTGAACTATTAGTTGACATGCTCAATGCTAATGTTTAAACATTGTATTTTAACCTTCAGACATCAGCTTTAGGTGGACAAAATGATCAACTTGCCACTGCCACCACCAGAGACAGACTTACAGTTGTGTTCAAAGGTTTGCATACCCCAAGATAATCAGTAATAGATTTACTATTTTTTAAGAAATCATGAGTGGAGCAAAACCTTTTTTTCATGGGATTCTATTCAACTGTAGATCATATTAGAATGGCACAATCATAAATCAAAACGTGGCAACAAAGAAATTAATTAAATTACCCCTTTTTAAAAGTCTGCATACGCTCAGTTCTAAATACGGTGCATTACCCTCTTTAGGATCAATGACAGCATGCAGTCATTTGTGACAGTTGTCTATGAGGCTCCGAATTCTTGCAAGTGGTATAGCTGCCCATTTGTCTTGGCAGAACACCTCCAGGTCATGCAAAGTCTTTGGTTGTCTTGCATGGACTGCACATTTGAGATCTCTCCAGAGTGGCTCAATGGTATTAAGGTCAGGAGACTGTAATGGCCACTCCAGAACCTTCAACGTTTTCTGCTGTAACCACTGGAGGGTCAAGTTGGCTTTGTTGTGCTGGAAAGTTCAAGAGTGTCCCATGTGCAGCTTTTGTGCAGATTATTGCAAATTGACTGCCAGTATTGGTCGATAAGATGCTGCATTCATTTTGCCATTCATTTCCCTGGTTCCCTGTGCCTTTGGAGCTCACACACCCCCAAAACATAATAAATTTGTGCACCCCAACAGCAATTTCACATCAATATTTAGTTGGGCCTCCTTTAGCAGAAATAACAGCCTCTAGATGCTTCCTATAGCCTGTAATGAGTGTCTGGATTCTGGATGAAGGTATTTTGGACCATTCCTCCTTGCAACACATCTCCAGTTCAGTTAGGTTTGATGGTTGCTGAGCATGGACAGCCCGCTTCAAATCACCCCACAGATTTTCAATGATATTCAGGTCTGGTGACTGGGATGGCCATTTCAGAACATAGTGCTTGTTCCTCTGCATAAATGCCATGGTAGATTTTGAGCAGGGTTTTGGGTCGTTGTCTTGTTAAAACATCCAGCCCCGGCATCAGAGGTGGCAGAAGTAGACAAACTCCATACTCAAGTAGACGTAAAAATAGTTACCTAATAAGTACTCCGGTAGAAGTTGAAGTACCAATTCAAATTATTTACTCAATTTGAAGTACAAAAGTACACACTCTTACATTTTTTTCCCCTAAAATTCATGCATTCTGACATTGATATACTCATGAGAAAAATCAGCTCCTCAAACAACAATTAGACAACCATAAATACATTAGTGCTTATTCTTTCAGTTTATATTATTTTCCCTGCAAATACAGTGCTTTTGTTGAAAAGAACAATTTCTCCCATTTTTACAAAAAACTGTTTTGGTGCAGGGTGATGTCCTGCATCCTTGTAGAGATGTTATTATCTAATTTTAATTTAATATTTCCTGTCTGTAATGTTTTTAGTTGACCAAAAAAAGTAGCTAAACATGACCCAAATTTTAGACACACTGGCCCTCATTTATCAAACATGCGTAGAAACCAGTGTAGATCTGAGCGCAGAAATCATCTTACGACGAGACTCACATGTGATTTACAAAACATTCGTATTACTCCAATTCCAGCGTACGAATAAGCGGCTGTTGATAAATCAGATGGTTGAAAACAATCGTAATTTAAATATCACGCCCACATATATGCACGGATTAGAGGGCTCTTCCTTAGAATTTACGACATGAATAGGCGAAATCCAGCAAAGAAAAGATTTTTCTCTGAGATAAAATAAAGACGCTCAGGTCTCCGCTTGGTTTTATTTGGAAGCTTAAAATCAGGCGTCAATTGTTAAAGGAAAATGCTATGTTGACTGAGGTTACTGCTATAGTTATTGAAAGCAATTAACGAGAACATAAAGTGTATTTCAAATAAATGAATTATTTTCACTAAACATTCCACGTTGTATTTTTTAAGTAGCTTTCTTACCCAATATAGCATTTGCTATATTAAAAACTCAGAATATAATCCTGTCTCCTTCGTAGAGCCCCCTATGTTGGCTGATGTGGCCTCTGATCTTCATTGAATGGCACCGTTCTCCAGCGCAATATCGTGGAGAACCCTGCATGCCATAATTATGTTATAGGCCTGCTCTGGTGTGTATAGCAGTCCCCCACCCCGATTACCCAGGACAGAGCCACCTGCCCTTGAGCAAACCTATACATCACTCCACTGTGGTTCGTGTGCATGTGTGCGCACTGTTGAACCTGCGTTCCTGCTTGTTTCGGGATTTGCAAGTGGTGTTAGGTACCCAGTCAGGGCATAACCTTTTTCACCAAGAGGAATCACATCCAACCGTTTCACCAAAGAACTATGTAGAACTATTATAATAATTGTACGAGGGTGTAACTCACCGAGGAGATGACTCCAGCCATGCAATGCGCCCTCCTGTAGCCTTGTTCCAATGCTGCAGTTTAGAAAAATAAAGAGACGCGCGTCCCACCCGGCCACCTTCTACCATATTCAGAACAAACATCCTGGCATCACATATGATCTGAATGTTGATTATATGAAAGTTTTTGCGATTGATAAATGCGTAATCATTATGGTGGCTACAGACGCAGTACAATCAATCGCCCAATTCGCCCCAATTGGAAACCCAGCAATCTCATAAAATGTTCTTTTAATCATAGTTTGAATATACCAGAAAGGGACTTCATAGCAGCCAAAACTGCTGGCATACTTCGACTATTGGCTGTGATATACCAGACCTGTCCCTGATCTCCCGCTGAATGGTCCCAATGTAGAGAGTGCGCATTAAGGTCCTCCAGATCTGCCATGGTTTCGACTACAGGACAGCCAAAGCGCTTGTTTAAATTATATATATATAATTTCTGCCCTCATGTTCTAGGCCACCCCGAAGTGAAAGGAAATAAACCACTTAATAGCAATGTGCTGTATACAATTAATTCGTAATTATGAAATGTAATTTGCAATATGGGGTAGTTGCAAAGCACACACATTCATCAATGATTGCTGGTTCAACAATTCACTGAACCGGGTGGTTATACCATGAACACCGCTAGTCACACCAGATAATTTGTGTACACAAGGTCAGACCAGACGTTAGATTGGTCACGTTCAAATTGATAAATGCCATGCTTTGCGTAAGAGTCGTAGTACGCCCGTCATACGCCTGTTTTATGTCGTACGCACGTTTCATAAATTAGGGCCAATATCTCCGGCTGTAATGAATCCTAATTTGCAGCAGAACCTCATCTTTCCAACGATACCAGGCTTTAGTTACTGGCATGTATGGTTTGTGAGATATAACGCCCTCAAGCGACAATCAAAAATTGTTTGTCTTGCAGGGAGCCTCCAAAGACACTGGTGATGCAGGGGCCTCGTATATATGTACATCCGTCCTTGGTGAAAGGCTACAACCCGGAATGCCGTCACTCTCCCATAATATCCGCACACCTTGTGCTTTCGAGGTGTTACTACGTTAACCAACATATTAACAGAATATGGTTTATACATGATTGTTTTATTATCACATGAATTATTATTTAAGATTTAATAGTAATTCTGCGCAGGAAACAGCCAGAGGTGGACATTTACTTAAGGAAAAGTACTTTTCTGAGTAACTCTGAGTTCACAAGTTTTGGGAAGTCCCTACTTAAGACCAATGTTACACACTTGGATGTTAAATATCATTTTCCAGGCGTGCTTAGTTTTATACGTTTATTCTTCACTTCTTGTAACCACAGAACACAAACCTGTAATCACAGAACACAAACCTATCAGCCTCATTCATGACTGCTCTACCTCAGAATTTACTACAGCGTTTACTGAATCTTATTCCAACCAATATATAAATACAAATTAGCACATTATAATGGTCTAACACAGTATACATTCACACAGCTTACACACACAAGGAAACCGGCAACTACAAAGAATTACACTACGTTGCTTAGCAACGGCAACTAACAAGCATTATAGTTCATTGCTTAGCTATCTTGAGCCGAGTGCCCTTTTCAAAGATGTACTAAATAACTTTTCTGTCACATAAACTCACATTACATTACCGATATCCACTATCAAATGTATGTTTGTTTCACATCTACATTAGTACACTATCATCTTAGCAACTACTATGCTCACCTGTAATCACAGAACACAACCCTATCAGCTTCATTCATGACTAATCTACCTCAGAATTTACTACAGCGTTTACTGAATTGAGCAGGACCCCTCATAGCTGCCCATAGTGCCTGTGCCTTTGTACTCCCCATACCTCATGCATACTGAACTGTCCCAGTGTTATTGAATACATACATATTGTGCTAGTACTGAAGAAATACTACAACAGATTAATATAATCAAGCAAACTAATAAAAGTGAAAGGGGGGGGTGTCCATTTATATGCCTATATTACTATAAGTCCCACACCAAATTGATCAGGTAAAGGGAGTTCATATCTTAACAGTAACCTATGAAACTATTAGAAAGAGTGAAGGAAATATCAATCACGGTCACCGGTAAGATGTGAACTCCTTTTACCTGATCAATTTAGGCTTAAGTAGGGACTTCCCAAAAAAGAGTAAGTAACGTGTCTGTTTTGAAAATGTAGAGAGTAAAAGTAAAAAGTTGTACATAAAAGTACAGTAACAAAGTCATTGCACTTTGTTACCTGCCACCTCTGCCCAGTATAACTTCAACTTTGTGACTAATTCCTCCACATTATTCTCAAGTATCTGCATATTTCGAGTGGAATCCATGCAACCGTCAACTTTAACAAGATTCTCAGTACTGGCACTAGCCACACAGCCCCACAGCATGATGGACCCTCCACCAAATATTACTGTGGGTGGCAAGTGTTTGTCTTGGAATGCTGTGTTCTATTGCCGCCATGCATAATTCCCCTTGTTAAGACCAAATAACTCTATCTTTGTTTCATCAGTCTATAGCATCTTCTTCTAATTTGAAGCTGGCTTGTCCAAATTTGCGTTTGTATACCTTAGGCAACTCTGTTTGTTGCGTGTGTACAGAAAAGGCTTCTTCTGCATCACTCTCCCGTACAGCTTCTCCTTGTGTAAAGTGCGCTGAATTGTTGAATGATGCACAGTGACACCATCTGCAACAAGATGATGTTGTAGGTCTTTGGAGGTGGTCTGTGGGCTGTTTTTGACTGTTCTCACCATCCTTTGCCTTTGCCTCTCTAAAATTTGACTTGGTCTACAACTTCTGGCCTTAAGAAGAACTGTGCCTGTGGGCATCCATTTCCTCACTATGTTCCTCACAGTGGACACTGACAGCTTAAATCACTCTTCGGAGGAGAGTCAAAGAGAAAAACAACTTGCAATCGGCCACTTTAAATACCTTTTGTCATGATTTGATGCACCTGTCTATGAAGTTCAAGGCTTAATGAGCTCACCAAACCAAATGTGTTATCCAATTATTCAGTACTAGGTAGTTACAGGTATTCAAATAAAAAAATGGCAAATTTATGCTGGCCCTCCCCCTCTTCTTCTTGAGTGTCCCTCATGCTGGACTCATTATTTTTCACATTATCTGAAATAAACTACAATACAGCAGTTGGTTCAGACTGCTTCTGTTGTGTAATATATGGACGACAGTTTTTTTTTAACTGGTCTAAATGTTTGAGTCGTGGTGTATTTCATACTTACCAGGATAAATGTTTGAATCCCCCTTACATGCTGGCAGAACTCCAGCTATAAGTGCCTCGCCGATAATTGTAGCCACACTTTCCTCCTGTGGCGTGAGCGCAGGTGCTCCTGACCTGTTACGATGCGCCACCACTCGTTTCTTAATTTTTCTATCCTAGTGTTATTTCTCTTGTAATGTCACTTTATATTCTAATAATCTACCTCTCTATTTTAAACCATATTTTCACTGAATATACAGTATTTTAAATCTAACACAGTTTATGTGTACCTGTATACCTGAATGTACTTTATGTGTAACTTAATGTCGCCTTGCACCTTGCGCCTTGTCTTGGCCAGGTCGCGATTGCAAATGAGAACTTTTTCTCAATCGTTTAACCTGGTTATATAAAGGTGAAAGTAAAAGACATTAAGTTTTGATTTATGAAGGAAAGGTGCACAGGTCCAGGCGTATGACCGGTTTTATACATGTGAATATTTTTGTGCATAGGTACTTTTCAGGTTTTGGCCATACGACATCTTCTGCAAGCTGCAAAATCTTTTATACATGAGGCCCCTGCACACGTGCACAAGTTCATTTACATTGAAGCTGGATTCAATCTAGCCAAAACCAGGCATAGAGCTGAAATGTCATAGGACAAAGAGACATTGTGAATGTCCCTGGGCAAAATTTTCTTTTGTGTGCCGCCATTAGTGGTCAGGGAGTTCTCCATCACCTTGCCACCCTAGGACCCTACAATACTGCAAACATACTAACTTGTCTGGATGCACTACCTACTACAATTACACAGGACATAGCAGAGCAGGCCAGGTTTGTTGTTGTCTGGGATAACGTTAGTTTCCACCGGGCTGCTATGGTCAGGGACTGGTTCAGCAACCACAATGATTTCATAGTTCTGTACCGGCCCCCTTACTCTCCATTTCTCAATCCGATTGTAGCATTATTTTCGGCCTGGCGTTGGAAAGTCTCTATAACCGCCAACCATATGCCCGCATGCCTTTTCTGCAAGAAATGGAAGAGGCATGCGAAGATGCATGCGGAGACATTCAGTTGGGGTTGATCCGACACGAAACTATATTTTCCCCTGTTGCCTGGCCAGGGATGACATTGTAGATTAGGTGATGTGGCCAGACCCTAATACAAGGCATGATCCATAACACTAGTTTTGTTTACCAGTACACTTTGCAAGAACATGTTGTATTGATTTATGTACATACTGTAGTCCAACTTTTTTGTTGTCACAACTTGTTAAGGTCAAAATTAAATGAAAAACAATCCTGAAACCTTTCTCTTTTTGTGTCCATTAAAATGTGAGTAGGTTTCATGTACTTTGAAATCTTTAAGAGGCCTGTATGAGAACAAAGTAGTAACGACAGCAGTGTTTTGAAAACAGTTCACCAGTGTATAGTTTCTGCTTTGAATATGTAATATGCATGGTGCATGTGTGTTTCCTATTGATCCAACAATTATCTTTTACATAGAGGTTTTGTGTTAGGTTTTGTCACGTCCGGCCCAGTGTGGGCTGGCGTGGACATTAGACTGAGTTATAGACTCATTATACATTAGTGTATTTCTATGTAAAACATGTATTCTGTCTATTTGTGTTTTTCTGATACTGCTGCATTGCATTGAGGTTTTGAGTTGGTTTTATATCACTGTCCCTTTAAGTATTGTGACACCGCTCTCTGGTTTGGCCATTGCTAGGATAGGGTATAGGTTCGGTTAGGCTGGTATCTGGTAGATCTGATTGTTAATGACACTCAGCCGTGTTTAATTAGTTAGTGCTATGTAAGCGGTGGCCAAATGAGAGAGGTGTCGGGCATTGTTATTTGTATTCAGTTATGTATATATGTGTGTATTATTTAGCCTCTTTCTTGTAGAATAAAATACATGTTCTGTTCCGCGGTCAAGAGCACAGTATCTTAGTATTCTCCTGAAGTTGTGCTATCCATTTAAGTATTCCTTGTTCATGTTTTGGATGTCTGGAACCACATCACTTGTTTAAATAAATCTACAATCTGCCAGCCCTGTTCGCTCTCCCTCCTTTACAACCCTAACACATTCGTGACAGGTTTTGATTGCAGAATGTCATTTTGACATAGAAGTGAGATGTTTATCTCCAGAGGTGGAAAATGTACTGTGTAAAAGTACTTTTCTGAAGGTCATAGGTTTTGGGAAGTCCCTACTTTCAGGTTTTTCCAATTGCTAAAAAAGAATTTTGCAACCTAGTGTGGTTTTATCAAAACACAATTCACAAAACCACACACCCAAACTGCAAAATATCTCATATATCCTGCAGGAAGCACTGCAACCAAAACTATACAGCATTATCAAAAATCTAACTTTTGCACCACATGGCACACGTCATTCATATTACAAGATTTTTGTCTAACCAACTACACACTTTTGCGCATAATGAAAAACACGCTCATCTTTAGTATGCTTTGCCATAATATAGAAATAGTTCAAATTGTAGAAAATTCTTCAGATTATTCACATGCACAGAAATACACACACACACACACACACACAAACACACACACACACACACACACACACATACACACACACACTCACACGGTAGAAACATTTTATTTTTTGCCAAACAAGTCAGTGCAACATATGCACAGCATATATATTTACATTGGACTGAACAAAAATATGCTCACAAAAAAAGAAGAAGAATTGCAAAAAAATGTGCAGAAAAAATATATAGTAAAAAAAGAGGCAAAAATAATAAATAGGCAGCATCTTGCCGCACAGCTGGGTCTGGCCACAACGCGTCGTCCACATCAAAGGCAATATCTTCCCTTGCCAGACGTTGAGGAAAGAAACGCCTTAAGTTCCTTATCCATCCCTGAATCACACCCACATCAATCTCATCACATGCCTCTGACATGGCCTGCACAAGAGACATGCGCACAAACGGCTGCTGGTCGTATAACTTCCACCGCCATGCCGAAAAGAACTCTTCTATGGGGTTCAGAAATGGTGAGCATGGTGGGAGGTATTGCACGACAAATGGTGGGTGGTCAGCAAACCAGTTCTGGACTGGGGGCGGCACGATTACAGCTCACGTTGTCCCATACTACAACGTACCGGTTTCTTTGATGGTCTGCATCATTCAAACGCTCTGGTGGTATAAGAACGTTGTGGAGTCTGTCCAGAAATGTGAGAATATGGGCTGTGTTGTATGGTCCAAGGTTGGCATGTCGACGGAGGACACAATGTGTATTGGAGATAGCAGTGCACATTGTGATGTTCCCACCACGTTGGCCAGGAACATCTATAATGGCTCTGTGGCCAATGATGTTTCTCTCCCTTCATCTGGTCTTTGCTAGGTTGAACTCAGCCTCATCTATAAAGATGAACTCATGTGGGATTGCATGAGCATCCATTTACAGTACTCCCTGAAAACAAACAACATAACATAGTTAATATGGTGTTATCCAGTACACTGAGAAACAATGTTGCATGTAGTGTATTGCAGTCAATATTGTACTTACATCTACATATGCAGGTCTGAGCTCGTTGTTCCTTTGAGAGTTTCTCTCAAACGGCACCTTATAAAGTTGTTTCATTCGGATTGGTTTAGCTTGAGACTGAGAGCCAATGTGGACAGGCTGACTCATTCCAATTGCTAATATGCACAGACATATTCACACACACACACACACATTTTATTTTTCACCAAACAAGTCAGTGCAACATATGCACAGCAGATATATTTACATTGGACTGTACAAAAATATGCTCACAAAAATATAAATATAAAATAATTAGGCAGCATCTTTCCTAACCAAAAGATGCACACATGTAGTCTTTTTATAGTGCTTACTTCCTGATTGAAGTGGTAACAATTATGCATTGAGGTGTTTGGCCAGGTGGTGCATATGTTGGCCAAATAGCTCATGTAGTGTCATTTTGAATGGCAGTGTTTTGAAATGGCAAACATGTGACTTGCTGTCAGATTGTTGTGTCTTATGCAGAGAACTGTGTTCAGTGCATTTAAAAAGTGCAATTTCGAATTGCAAAATGTGTGTAAAGCAGAAAATGTGTTTAGACATTTGAAGACTTGAGAAGAGGTTTTGCTCTCTGTGTGTCAGTTTAAATAATTGTGCTATGCATGTCATTTTAGTGTGTTAGCAATTGGAAAGAACTGTAAGACTAAAATAATCAGGTAAAGGGAGTTCATTTCTTACCAAAGCCATGATTGATATTTTCTTTACTCTTTCTATTACTTTTATAGGTAACTGTTAAGATATTAACTCCCTTTACCTGATCATTTTGGTCTTAAGTAGGAACTTTCCAAAAGTCAGAGTACTTCAGCAAAGTACATTTACCACCTCTGTTCTTGTGTGTAGACTTTTGATACGATGTGCCCAAATGTGCACTGCCGGCAGCTGTGGAGCACTGAAGAAAACAGGGCTTAAGTTAGTCACACCTTGGTTGTGACTTAAGCCCTGTTCCCTTCAGTGCTCCACAGCTGCCGGCAGGCTGCATCTGTGCTGAGTTGTCTACCAGTCACTCAGGAAACTAAAAACCCTCAGTTTCGAAATCCCCCTTTTGACACCTTAAAGGTGTCACTCATCAATTTCTCTGACTTCAAATATGTCATAACCCCCGGCAAACTCATCCTTTGCCTATAATACTCTTCTGACCCTGGCTCCAGGTCTGGGTCTTGTGGAAAGAGAGGCATCATGACGCCAGCTTCCCCGCCAGCAGCTGTTAGAGACTTCTTGAAACAGGGTAAGATACATATGGGAGAGTGGGGTAAAGCGAGAGATTTTACATTTGCTCCCCTCTAAGCGAGCTAAAATTATATATTAGTAAAATGTACCCATTTACCTTTAAGTCAGGATGTTTCCTAGAAATGGCAATTATCAGAATGTATTCAGGAAGAAGGGCAGTGCAAATATGGTTGTTTTTAAAAAAGTGGTCTTGTGTCTCACTTTACCCCACCCTACACATTTTAGAAAAAAATATCTCTCTTACCATTTCAGGCTATTCTTCAGCTAGCATCATCACATGGTATATGTTGGTAGTTCAACAACATGTATGATGTACGTTTTTCTTCATGAATCAATTTGCTTTGACAGAAGAGTTGATTAAGTTGACAGTAATAAAATTTACTTTTACACACAAAAAATATATTTTTGTGAAATTAACATGCTTAACACAGCATCATGAGGTCCTCGCCTTCATGACCAATGGTAAATGGGGGGGGGCTTGAAAACTTAATGGTCACATGATCATAAATGTGTTCTGTTGCCTAGATATAGGGGGTGTCTCACATTACCAGATGTCTCACATTACCTCGTTCTCCCCTGTACCACAGCTCATTATGATAAACAATGTTAAACATATAATGATTTGGTGTAGATCAGTGACTGTTTGCTCTAATGTACGTGCGGGTGGTTCTGCTGTGCTGAAATGGGTTCTGTGAAACCAAGTGTCCTTTGTGTCTGTTTGTATTTTCAGTGAGTGTGTGGATACTTCTTTCACTTGGAATGTTCTCTTCCACTTGGGCTCCGTCCACGTCCGAGAGTGAACCTTCACTCTCACCCAGTCTCCTACTTTAACTTTAGGTTGGGGAACAGGAGGCTCCTTTGGCGCCCTGATGCTCACCACCTGTTCAGAAAGACTGGCCACCAGAGAAGTTAGTGCACTCATGTAATCATCATACATGACTGTGGCTATATCTAACCCAGGTATCTGTGGGTTGTCTATGGGTGGACCTGCCATGTGTCTTCCTGTCAGTAGCTCATGCGGTTAGAGATGTGTGTCTGAGCATGGTTAGTTCCTCATTGCCATAAAAGCTAGAGGTAATGCTTCAGGCCAGGTCAGTTTGGTGCCTGCCATGATTTTTGACATTTTTCTTTTTAGTGTCTGGTTGGCCCTTTCCACCAACCCCTGTGATTGGGGATGGTAGACAGAGCCAAATTTGTGTTGAATGCCTAATGCAAGTTCAACTTCTTGTAAGTGTTCATTTCTGAAATGAGTGCCATTGTCTGATCTGATCAAAGCAGGAACTCCATACCTAGGTATGAGCTCTCGCTTCAAACACTTGACTACAGTCTTTGCGTCCTCTTTTGTGGTGGTAATTGCCTCAACCCACTTGGAAAATCTATCTACCATTACTAGTAAATACCTTTTCCCTCCCACTCTTTGGTCAATCCCCATGTCAGTAAAGTCAATACAAATGTCTTTAACCGGTGCGTCAGGAATGGGGTAGCTCCCTATCAGGCTGGCTAGGGAATTACGATTGTTGTACTGATTACAAATCTCACAACTAAGTACTGTCTCTTTTGCCATATCAGTCATGTATGGATTCCACCATCCTGCTCCTACTTTGGTCAATAACATCTTGCCCCCACAGTGTGTCTTGTTATGCTCTTCTCGCAATAGTGCTCTTCCTTAGTGCCCTTATTTCTGCTAGCTGTGCTGATGATTCGCTTGGGGCTAATTCTTCTGCTTCCAGGGTGGTGTGTCTTCCATCTGGTGTCTGTTCCACTATGGCATATGCTGCTATGTTGCCTTCTCCTGGAGTGGTTGAGCGGTAACAGCATCCATCAGTGAATATCTGTTTTCCAGTAGTTTTTGGTTAATTGGATAGGTCCATTCTGGTCTTGACAGTCTTGGCAGCAATATCCTCACAGTTGTGTACTGTGCCTTCTCCTGACATGCTGTCTGTCATGTTGGCTTGTCCTGATGTGTAGGTTATGTGTGGGGCGGCCACTTTCTTTGTGATATTGCTTTTTCTTTTGTTTGACAGTGTGAACATTCTGGATGTGATGAATGCCTTTACTCCATGTTCTGTGTTAATTTCCAGCGGGTGTCTCATTACTGTGTCCAGTTTTCGTGATTGCGTTGGCTACTGCTGCCACATATCTTCCACAGTCAGTCAGGCCGGTTTCAATGTTTTCAAGTTTTGCACTGTGATAGTGTAGTGTAGTACCTGTCTCTCCCACTTTCATTTCTGGTAAAGAGCGGCATGGACATAGCAGTCTTTTTCAGAAACGTCAAGGCAAAATGGTGTGGTGTAATCGGGAAGAGCCAGGGCAGTGGCTTTTGATAGGCTGTTTCCTGGTGGTGAATGCCATGTCAGCCTCAGGTGTCCATTGCAGGGTTGCGGTCAAGGTCCTAAGTCCAGTTTGGCAAAGAATAGCTCTAAGAGGTTCAGTCTTCAGGGTGAACTCCGGGATGTGTGTTCTGCTGTATCCAGCCAGTCCCAGGAAGGACAGCAGGCCCTGGACAGTGGAGGGTTCATATTGTTCAGCCCCACTTTGCACTCCAGTGAATGGCATCATGTATTGGTTGGGAGGCTGATTTTGTTGTTGCTGTTGTTGTTGTTGATATTGGTTGTTGAGAAAACTGGTTCCTCCTTGGTAACCTCCCCTGCTTCCACCCCTTTGTCCTCTAGGTCGGTTGGGATGAGTAGGGCAACTGTTGGCCCAGTGTCCCATTTGTCCACATCGAGGACATGGAGTGGTAGGTACAGTCTGGCAATTCTGTTTCCAATGTCCCGTTTGTCCACAGTTGAAACATCCTTGGCTCTTTCTTCCTTGTTGGTTGCCTCCTCTACTCTAGCAACCACTTTTCTGTGTTTGTTGGTGTGATTGTATCTGTTGTCTGGGTGGGTTTTGGCCCCCACCACTCATTAGGGCTTGTATGAGAACAGTGTTTGGGTCTTGTGGAGGGGCTGTGGTCTGTAGCATCTTAGTTTTTTTTTCCTTTATGTCATCTCGTACTTGTTTCCTCAGGAGCTTTAGCTGTAGTTGGCTAGCCTCATCAGGTTCTTTCTCTTTCCCTTCTCTGTGTCTATCTACGTGGTGGGCTATTACCTCAATAAATTCTAATTTTGGGTTTCCTGTCAGCCCCACTACTTTTTCACATTCTCCTGCATGTCTGTGTCTCTCCGCTTCATTCTCTTCCTGTAAGTTGTCTCTACCCCCCTCCCTCATTTTTTCTCTTCTCAACTCTAGGCTTCCTCTGTACCTTCCCCCATCACGGGCTATGCTTCCCTCACTTGAGGTCATGGGTCGCCACATCCCCGAGCTACATCCAGCAACAGTTGTCCTTGCAGATTCTACCACTGAACCTAGTTTTCTGCCCAAAATCTCTCTTTCCTCTCTTGTCCTCCTGTCTCTTTCTGCTATGTCGTGATATGGGTCGGTCTTGGATGGGTCGCGTCTGGGTGACGGGGAGACAGGTATTGGGGGGTACAATGAAGATGGGTTTAATGGTGAGATGCTCATGTTTAGCAGGGATGCAGTCTCTGCCAGTCCATTGTCTTTTCGTTTCTACAGTCCCATTTACTTCTAAGTTCCCTGTGAAGTTTATCTCTGGGGCCATAGTGCCCACAGGCATGTATGGTGGTGGTGCAGTGGATGTAGATGCATTATAACTCATACATTTTAATTTTGCCAACATGGACACAGTTATTTGGTCTTTCAGAGTCCATCTGTCATATTCATCTTTATGCTTTCCCTTTTGGGGCTCCCTTTTTCTTGCCAGTCTAATTTGGTCTTCCCAATTTTTTTCTTTATACTAGTTAAAATGGCAACATACTGTACTTTTTGGGGTATTCCGTCCCACCCCAGAATTAGTCCTTCATCTACCCACCCTTTGAATAATTAAATTCCCTTTTTTTTCCAATTCTCCCCTTTTGTCCCCTTATTTTTCATCAGGGTTGACTCTAGGGTTTTGATAGTTCGGTCCATATTGGCAAATGAGAGTACACAATATGTATATCAGTAACCAATTGAACAACAAAAATGTTTTAACCACATATGAAACCAACACTTTTCAATAAATGACAATACATAAACCTTAGACTGTTACTCAAGTGTAATTTTCAGCTTTCTTTTCAACAGTTAACTGCGCGTAAATCAAATGTACTTCTCAGCTGTCTTGTTAAGGCTAATAGTGCTCTTTAATTGGACACGTGTATAAACGATGGAGGGTCCCTATAAAATTCTTATCAACAATCAACTACGCATAACTCAAGCGTACTTCTCAGCTGTCTTGTTAAGACTAATAGCGCTCTTTCATTGGACACGTGTATAAACCATGGAGAGACCCTATAAGATTGCAGTTATTACTTTAGTAATACATCCGTTTATAGGACTTAATGTCTATTAATTTTGGATACTCACAGGCAGACAGTACAATCTCACAAATCAATTTTGGTAAGTCCAATGTGCAGATATTTAGTTAAAAACAATAGGCATCTGCTTGCCTTTTAGTTAAGTGGCCACTGATTGTGAGAGAGTTCTGTCGTTCCGTTCGTCAAGGTCTGGTAAAGGAAAATATTCCATAGGTCGGTCAAATAGAAATTGTTGCTATTTCGTCTAAAAAGCCTCTTTTACCAAATCACGTCAGGGTCACCATGTAAGTGGTTTGACTAGAACCATGCGTGTTTGTTGATTGGTAAAGAGAGAAACTCACTGACAAATGGTTAAGTTCTCAGCATAAGTTTAATGCGTAATAAATGCAATCTTCATGTACATGGGACTCGCTAAACACCACGCAGGGAGATCAGGAATGTCTGGTCTGATTCCACATAGTTCTTCATTATATGGTCGAGGCAGGGCGTGGTTTAGACTCACCCTGCCTTTGGAGGCGTCCTAGAGCAGACTTGCTCTCTCAGCACTGTCTTCTCCCTGATTCTTGGGTGGGGGCTAGGCAGAATAGCAATTGTACCAGCCTGTGCCTGGCTCCAGCTTGACCACCCTTTTATAGCTCTACACATTCCGTAACTTTCCACTAACTCTCCCCCACCCATAGCACACTAGTACTTCTCTATGGCCTTATGCAGTTCTAAGTAGTAGTCTATGTGTTCTAAGTAATAGTCTGTGTTTGTACTTTCATATGTTTAATCATGATCCATATAGCGATCAAATAGCATAGTGTGATAATATAAACCCTAACAGAAGCCATTTAATTTACTTTGTAAATGTAAGAGAACTTGATAGAAGAATGATTTTCGACATGCCCAAATGATCTCCACAATGGAGTCTAGTTCCGTTTGTCTTTCAACAGTATTTTGTTACAAGTACAACATAAGTGTTATAGCTTTGGCTGTTCATTTATTTTACTTAGGTATATTTTTAATCATTAGCATAATTAATATTGTACTTGGTCAGTTTATACAGGTGTTTTAAATGTTATTTACTAAAAGTACAAATGACAGCAGTGTTTTGAATACAGTTCACCAGTGTGTTTCTGCTTTGAATGTGTAATATGCATGGTGCATGTGTGTTTCCTATTGATCCAAAAATGACATTTTAAACAAGAAGGGCCCTATTTTAACGATCTGAAACGCAAGTATCAAACGCGAAACGCAAGTGACATTGTGGGAGGGTCCCGGGCGCTGTTGCTATTTTACCGGTGGGATAAATGACTCCTGCGCCCGACGCAAATCTAAAATGAGTAGGTCTGAAATAGATTCATTAGTCAAAGGTGTGGTATGGGCGTAACGTGCAATAAACCAATCAGAGCGTCATCTCACATTCCCTTTAAGAGCAGACGGGCTTGTTCTGTGGCGGATTGCTATTATAACGGCGGATTGCTATCAATTTTTCTTTTTACAAAATGTAAATAAAGAAATGTCACAAGCATAGCCTACTTTCCGATGTTTTGGACTCACTCTTAATAAATCACGAGGTTATGAATGCATGGTAATATTTTTGCAATGTAGTCTAACATTACACCAAAATTACTATGTCAAATAAGCTTTCCTCTCCCATTCTGTATTTCTGGGCATTTGGGTTAAGTTGCAACGGCACATGCATTTCAACATCACGTCTCCTGAAGTCCTCTAATATTTTCTAATTAATGTCATCAACACATCCATGATTCATGGAAATGTTGCGTAAAACACAACAAGCCACAAACAATGTTGCGACTTTAATAGTGTACCTGTTCTATCCAAACACCTGATGTGCATTTTAAGTGTGCCAAATGTTAATTCAATTAGGCTACACTATATGTTTGTGTGTGTTTTCGATTAAACAGCATTTTGTGCACTTGCTGGCATCATAAATTGTGTCATCATTAACCATGTCTTTAACAGATAGCCGTTGTCCCCTTCACAGCCACCCATCCAAGGGGGGATTTCTAATGACAAAGTTACCATAAATGAATCTTAATTCGTAAAGACATGGGTGATTTTACTATAAGCATTGCAAATGACTTATACGTTGATTGAATGGGTTTCCTTGAGGTTGATGTATCAGTGCAAATAATTAA
This sequence comes from Umbra pygmaea, assembly GCA_016801145.1. Lineage (NCBI taxonomy): Eukaryota > Metazoa > Chordata > Actinopteri > Esociformes > Umbridae > Umbra > Umbra pygmaea. The sequence goes on along the minus strand of JACXGM010003277.1, from coordinate 15,731 downwards.
TTCTGAATACCTATTTTTTACACATTTTCGGACACCACAATGACTTCCCTCGTGTGGTAATATTTGTCCTTCTAATTACGTTTTGCAATAATAAAGAACTGCTACATTTCTGTAGATGAGAGGAGCAAAGTGTATGCGCGTTGTGCACACGTAACATTATGATTAAGCTTGCACCCTTAAAATAGCATATGAATAACACGCCACTGACTTTTAACCAGGTTTTTCCTGGTCAGTTGCGGAATTGTTTTCGGCAACTGCAAGATAGCACCAGGGAACGTTTGCGCCTGAACACGCCTCTTCTTTTCGCTGAACCGCCCAACGAACGCAAATGCATTCCCTAATTTACCGACGCACGTCTGTGGAGGGAAAAGTCCCATATGCGTCGCGTGTAAGATAGGAATGATACATGCGTTTGTGTAAAAAGTCAATTGCGCCGGGTGTAAGATAGAGCCCGAAGTGTTTTGATTGCAGAGTGTCATTTTTACATAGAAGTGAGATGTTTATCTCCAAGTGTTCTCTTTGTGTCAAGAAAACAAATGTGCCCAAATCTGAATATTGTGTGTTAGCAATCAATAAAAACTGTAACTAAAATACTAAGATCTAATTTGTCATTCATAATCTACATGTAAAGGTTTTTTATTGACAACACATTTCCATGATTGAAGATAAATCCTTATGCTGTTTGGCAATGTTTGAATGGCTGCAGTATGTATTGTTACCCAAGGTCTGAGAGGTGTCTGGCTGCAGACCTCACGTGTCAGGCTGCTTCCGTTGCAGGCTCCAGTGTCAGCCTACCTCCAGTGTCAGGACCAGAAATAACAAACTTTTTGTGCGTAGTTAAATCAATGTAAGCCTTACCCAAACCCATACCCTAACCTTAACCACTCAGAAACCTTGCTGTTAACTCCATGTAACATGTGTTATATCTACGCTATTTACTGTTCTTGCTGTAAATTTGGAAGTGGGTGTATCTTGAAGGGTCGTGACTTGAAGTCTTGCAGGCTGCAGACAGATAGTATTGGAAAAGTTTGTTATTTCCGGTCCTGACACTGGAGGCAGCCTGACACTGGAGCCTGCAACGGAAGCAGCCTGACACGTGAGGTCTGCAGCCAGACCCTCTTGCAAGGTCTGGCCACGTGAATCTATATGCTGTATGTTGTATAATATGAGTAAAATTATTGGGTTGTCTACTATGTGACTCTGTTGCTCTGCTGTATCCACATTAGTTTCAAATGTGTTTACTGTGAGCACAGCAGTCACAGGCTTATCCACAGTGGAAATAAAAAAGTAATGAATAGCTCTGCTTCAGGTATAATAATTATAATAATATTACTATGTCAAAGATCCTGTAAAAAAGCGAAATTAGGTTATTTATTTACATTTTAGTCATTTAGCTGACGCTCTGGACTTACATTAAGTACAGGGACATTACACGGAACAACTTAGGGAGAAGTGCCTTGCCCAAAGACACAACGACAGTCAGGAATCGAACCGGCAACCTTCTGACTACAAGTCTGACTCCCCAACCATTGAGCCCCCTTGAACTTTGCGACCTTTTGTCACATTTCAGGCTTCAAACATAAAGATATGAAACTGTAATTTTTTGTGAAGAATCAACAACAAGTGGGACACAATCATGCTGTGGAACGAAATTTCAAACTTTTTTAACAAATAAAAAACTGACGAATTGGGTGAGCAAAATTATTCAGCCCCTTTACTTTCAGTGCAGCAAACTCTCTCCAGAAGTTCAGTGAGGATCTCTGAATGATCTAATGTTGAACTAAATGACTAATGATGATAAATAAAATCCACCTGTGTGTAATCAAGTCTCCGTATAAATGCACCTGCTCTGTGATAGTATCAGAGGTCAGTTGAAAACACAGAGAGCATCATGAAGAACAAGGAACAAACCAGGCAGGTCTGAGATACTGTTGTAGAGAGGTTTACATCTGGATTTGGATACAGAAAGATTTTCCAAGCGTTAAACATTTCAAGGAGCACTGTGCAAGCGATAATATTGAAATGGAAGGAGTATCAGACCACTGCAAATCTATCAAGACCCGGCCGTCCCTCTAAACTTTCAGCTCATACAGGGAGAAGACTGATCAGAGATGTAGCCAAGAGGCCCAAAATCACTCTTTATGAACTGCAGAGATCTACAGCTGAGGTGGGCGAGTCTGTCCATAGGACAACAATCAGTTGTCTACTGCACAAATCTGGCCTTTTAGGAAGAGTGGCAAGAAGAAAGCCATTTCTGAAAGATATCCATTAAAAGTGTTTCAAGTTTGCCACAAGCCCCCTGGGAGACACACCAAACATGTGGAAGAAGGTGCTCTGGTCAGATGAAACCAAAATGGAACTTTTTGGCAACAATGCAAAACGTTATGTTTGGCGTAAAAGCAACATAGCTCATCACCCTGAACACACCATCCCCACTGTCAAACATGGTGGTGGCAGCATCATGGTTTGGGCCTGCTTCTCTTCAGCAGGGACAGGGAAGATGGCTAAAATTGATGGGAAGATGGATGGAGCCAAATACAGGACCATTCTGGAAGACTCCTGATGGAGTCTGCAAAAGACCTGAGACTGGTACGGAGATTTGTCTTCAAAGACAATGATCCAAAACATAAAGCAAAATCTACAATGGAATGGTTCACAAATAAACATATCCAGGTGTTAGAATTGCCAAGTCAGAGTCCAGACCTGAATCCAATTGAGAATCTGTGGAAAGAGCTTAAAACTACTGTTCACAAATGCTCTCCATCCAACCTCACTGAGCTCGAGCTGTTTTGCAAGGAGGAATGGTCAAAAATTTCAGTCTCTCAATAAGCAAAACTGATAGAGACATACCCCAAGCGACTTACAGCTGTAATCGCAGCAAAAGGTGGCGCTACAAAGTATTAACTTAATAATACTGAATTATTTTGTACGCCCAATTTTTCCTTTCTTTATTTGTTAAAATAGTTTGAAATATCCAATAAATTTCATTTCACTTCATGATTGTGTCCCACTTGTTGTTGATTCTTCACAAAAAATTACAGTTTCATGTCTTTATGTTTGAAACCTGAAATGTGGCAAAAGGTTGTAAAGTTAAAGGGGGCCGAATACTTTCGCAAGGCACTGTACCAGTATAAATCAAGTTTTGAATATGACATTCCTTATTGCAAAGTATGGTACAGCTAAAGTGTTAAGACTTTTTTATTGGTGTTGACTCATGTAACCTCTGCAACTGGCTGCTGATGTGTAGGACTTTGTGCGCATCTGGGTCTGTGTTTCAAAAACAACAAGTGTCAGTGTTGGTCACACTTCTTTCAAATACCTACTGAGGTGGTTAGATCAGATAAAGTTATTAAATTCAGCTGAATATTCAGAGTTTCACTGGTAACCTCAAGGAAACATTGTGGTTTCTATCTGTTGTATCACAGTTTACATTTCCTTTCAGTTCCAGCACATCTCAGGAAACAGTTGCAAGTAAGTAAAAATCATCCATTATTCTGAAAGAAAAATTCTCTTTACTGAGATATATAATTTGAAATACTAAATCAAAACAAACTATTTCCTGAATTTATGAAGCAATTTTATCAAATTTGTGAATTTCTTGATTCATTTTGATCAAATTATATTAAGTAGTCAATAATACTTGTGATCATTTTGTATTTCATCCTATATTATTTGTATGCAGTGACGTTAAGCTTGTAACTTTAAAAACTCAACTGAATGTAATATCTTTGGCTTCTGTATTATTTTTGATGAGTGAACATGTTAGATCATGTTACGTAGGTAGTATTTTTTGGAAACATCTAAAGGTACAGCCAGGTCTGATAATATTTGGACAGTAACTCAGTTGTCATTCTTTTGGCTCTGTATGCCAGAATAACGGATTAAAAAAAAAACAATATATGCTTTAAATGTATATGTTCATAAAAAAGTCTTAACAAGATTCCACCACCATGCCAAATTGTGTCCATACAACACTGACCTCATTATTACAATTTTAGACAGATTACACAAAATGATCACAGCAGGAAACCAAAGAGATCAGATGCAGTACAGTCTTCAGGGACAATGTAGCTTTCCATCAGTCTGCTCTGGTCCAAAACTGGTTTCATCATACTCCCCTTCCTAAACCCCAGGTTGGCAGTGGAATGATCTCTGGCCCTATGTCCAAATGGCCCTCATTCAAGCTATGGAGGAAGCATGTGATCAAATTGACGCAGCATCCATCCAACGGTGGATTAATCACTCCAAAAGATTCAACCCACGTTGCCTTGCAAATGAAAATATAACCTGTGATGTTGATGAGGCCCTGTGGCCAGATCTAGCTAGGTGGCGAGAGGTTTAGTTTTTTTATTCGGTACTGAACTGCGTATGTAATTCATGTTACAGTTACTATGAGCTTACAGTACAATGGTACAGTTAGCAATACTGTATTAAAACTGGAAAATGTTTTATGAATGTTTCGTTGAAATGTTCAGTATTGACTTCAGTACATGAAAATAATTTTTTTCATTACTCTGCACAATATGTGTTGGTGAATTTATTTTTATACCTTTTCTGTGTAAATGCTAAAAGTGTTTTAGGTTGAGCACAGGACTGTTTAACTGATTCAAATAAAAACAGACCATATGATGGTTGTGTTTATGTTATGTCAAAATAAGGTTTTTATATGACATTGTATAGTTAAAACAAAAGTGTTCATTTTGCAAAAATGATCTGACGTGTTGTGGTACTTTGGTTTAGTGTTGTGCAAAGGGATTTGTAAAACCAGGCCCTGTTTTCAAAATTGTGCTTAAAGTGATGGTTCGGAGTAATATAACCCTAGGGTCTTTTGCACCTTGACCTCAAGCCAAACAACCCCCCATAAACTTTTTTCCGTTGTTATAACATTGGTCGAGTTAGAGCTATCAGCCGAATGGCTTAGTGCAAGCGTTAATGGAACCAAGGGTGTATCTCGTAAATAACCCTCTAAGATCTTGCGGGATTTTGCGGGATTCCGGTAGCAGCCGAGAGTAGCAGCCATCAGGCAAGTGTTTTTAAATATACTTCTGGTGTACTTACAAACTTTTCAATGAATCGTTTTATAAGTACAGAACCTATTTGTACTACTGTAAAAGTTTGGTAACATTCCAGGCATTATTAGTGGGGTTATTTATGAGGTAGGCCCTTGGTTCCATTAGCGCCTACACTAAGCCATTCGGCTGATAGCTCTAACTCGACCAATGTTATAACAACGGTAAAAAGCTTACTGGGGGTTGTTTGGCTCAAGGTCAAGGTGCAAAGGACCCTAGGGTTGTATTACTCCGAATCATCATTTTAAGCAATTGAAAAAAACGTTAAAATTGACAAACCCCTTAAATTCAAGATGAACATATACATTTAAAGCATATATTGTTTTTTTTTTAATCCTGTGTTGGCCAAACAAAATGCATTTAGCTTGCTGTAAAATGATACAGGAATAGTTACCAAAACTGTTACATATTACGTGCAAGTACGCTATGGATTTTCTGTTGACAGAAGATAAGTTTCTCACCTGTGCTCTTGATGAAATGTCAGAACTATTGATGCCACTGTGTACCTACTTATATTAGGCTGTACTCTCCTTCCAGCCTAGCATGGTCTTACCAGACTCTCGTACATACATTTCATTTGTACAGAGAGTCTGGCCACTCTCCATTGACAAGCGTTAACTTCCTTGAAGGCGGGTACTCTGTTGCAGTTTAAAATTATTGGATCTGCCATAAATATCGCTAATGTTTGGTCGTGACGTACTACACTCAAACTAGCGCAGGACATCAACCTCATCATTCTCAGCCACTCCCTCTGTTCGCTGATTGGACTGGTAAATAATTGTTCGGAGAAAACCAGGGAATATGCCGCAAACCCAGACAGAGTACTGAAGGAAAATTAAGTATGTAGGAGGGCGGAGCCAGGCTAATTCCAGCCTCCCTCAGTGTTAGTCTGTGGTTTATTACATGGTCCACAATTGTAGCACAAATTTCGTTACACAGATTTGGTTGTCCTCTTCTTTGTGCATGTCCTACCCCTCCTCCAGGTCCTCTCCCTTGGCCTCTTCCTCCACCTTGTTCTTTCCGGATTCCCCCTCTCATCCGCACACTTCCTCTGACAACGTCCATTTTTGTTGAAGACAGGTCCAAGTCAATCACACTTCTGTAAAATCACACTCTCCACTCAGGAAGCAACACTGATTGACAATCAATTTCACATGCTGTTGTGCAAATGGAACAGACAACAGGTGGAAATTATAGGCAATTAGCAAGACACCTCCAATAAAGGAGTGGTTCTGCAGGTGGTGACCACAGACCACTTCTCAGTTCCTATGCTTCCTGGCTGATGTTTTGGTCACTTTTGAATGCTGGCAGTGCTTTCACTCTAGTGGTAGCATGAGACAGAGTCTACAGCCCGTACAAGTGGCTCAGGTAGTGCAGCTAATCCAGGATGGCACATCAATGAGACCTGTGGCAAGAAGGTTTGTTGTGTCTGTCAGCGTAGTGTCCAGAGCATAGAGGCGCTACCAGGAGACAGGCCAGTACATCAGGAGACGTGGAGGAGGCCGTAGGTGGGCAACAACCCAGCAGCAGGACTGCTACATCTGCCTTTGTGCAAGGAGGAGGAGAAGGAGCACTGTCAGAACCCTGCTAAATGACCTCCAGCAGGCCACAAATGTGCATGTGTCCAATCAAACGGTCAGAAACAGACTCCATGAGGGTGGTATGATGGCTTGACCTCCACAGGAAGGGGTTGTGCTTATAGCCCAACATCGTCCAGGACGTTTGGCATTTGCCAGAGAACACCAAGTTTGGCAAATTCGCCACTGGCGGCCTGTACTCTTCACAGATGAAAGCAGGTTCACACTGAGCACATGTGACAGACGTGACAGAGTCTGGAGACGCTGTGGAGAACATTCTGCTGCCTGCAACATCCTCCAGGATGACCGGTTTGGTGGTGGGTCAGTAATGGTGTGGGGTGGCATTTCTTTTGGGGGCCGCACAGCCCTCCATGTGTTCGCCAGAGGTAGCCTGACTGCCATTAGGTACCGAGATGAGATCCTCAGACCCCTTGTGAGCCCATATGCTGGTGCGGTTGGCCCTGGGTTCCTCCTAATGCAAGACAATGCTAGACCTCATGTGGCGGGAGTGTGTCAGCAGTTCCTGCAAGAGGAAGGCTTTGATGCTATGAACTGGCCCACCTGTTCCTCAGACCTGAATCCAATTAAGCACATCTGGGACATCATCTCGCTCCATCCACTAATGCCACGTTGCACCACAGACTGTCCAGGAGTTGGTGGATGCTTTAGTCCAGGTCTGGGAGGACATCCCTCAGGAGACCATCCGCCACCTCATCAGGAGCATGCCCAGGCATTGTAAGGAGGTCATACTGGCACGATGGCCTCTACTTCCTCCGGTAGGGTTTTCCCAGCCTCCTATTGGTATCTCCCCTAGCTCTTCCCCTACCATTGTTTCTCTAGCTCACAGGCTAGTTCTTTTTCCGGCTCCCAGACCGGCTTTTCTGGGCCCCAGTTATTGCCCCTCGGGCTCATGTAAGCGCCCCTAGGGCTCTAGGTATTGCCCATAGGGCATGCAGCTGTTTGTGGCAGCCATGTCCATGAGGAGGGCCTGGAGGACCTGCTCATGGCCCCGCTCTACAAGATGGCCGACATCCACAAGATGGCCGCCTTCTGCGCCACTGCCTCTGGTAGCAGTCTGCCCACAGCCTCCAGCAGTCTTCCCCCAGCCTCCAGCAGTCTTCCCACAGCCTCCAGCAGTCTGCCCACAGCCTCCAGTAGTCTGCTTACAGCCTCCAGCAGTCTGCCCACAGCCTCATGCAGTCTGCCCACTGCCACAGTCTCCAGCCGCCTGCTCTGCGTCACCCACGCTGGAACTCCTCCTGGCCACGGACCTATAGGTCCTACTCCTCCCACCACCGCCAGGGTTTGGCGATGATGCCTCCTGGGAGGAGTCCGACCCCCTGCTCAGCCGCCGTTGTCGTCCGGACCCCCTGCTCAGCCGCCGCTGTCGTCCGGACCCCCTGCTCAGCCGCCGCTGTCATCCGGACTCCCTGCTCAGCCACCGCTGTCGTCCGGACCCCCTGCTCAGCCGCCGCTGACGTCCGGACTCCCTGCTTAGCCGCGGCTGTCGTCCGGACCCCCGTCGCTAACGCCGCCGTCCGGACCCCCGTCGCTGACGCCGCTGTCCGGAATCCCCGTCGCTGATGCTGTCATCCGGACCCCCAGACCCCCTGCCGCCCGGGCTCCCAGACCCCCTGCCACCCGGGCTCCCGGACCCCCTGCCGCCAGGGCTCCCGGACCCTCTGCTGCCAAGGCTCCCAGCACCCCTGCTTGTGACTGGGCTCCCAGACACCCTGCCAATGACAGGGCTCCCTGCCACACTGCTTGTGTCAGACTTTCCGGCCACCCTGCCTTTGCCCTGGCCGTCTGAACTGCCTTTGCCCTGGCCGCCTGAACTGCCTGACCCCGGGCCGCCTTCTGTTCCTCCTGACCTTGGGCCGCCCTCTGTCCCTCCTGACCCCGGGCCGCCCTCTGTCCCTCCTGACACCGGGCTGCCCTCTGTCCCTCCTGACCCCGGGCCCTCTGTTCCCCCCGGCCTCGGGTTCTTTGTTGCCCAACTCGGTGTGGTGGGCTTTTGATGGGGGATTCTGTAACGTCCAGCCCTGGGTGGGCTGTGAGATGGACCTCCCTTTTGTTTAGTTATAGGTCTCATGTGTATATGTCTGCTTTTTTGTATTCAGTGCATGCACAGTGGTTCTGTTATATGTTCAGTTTCACATGTTCCCTTTGAGTTGCTACCCTATGTGTGTTGTTTAGATTTCTGTCCTGTAGGTGTGTTTCAGTGTTCTAGTTTTTCTCTCCTGTGGATTGTTATGTATGGGCACCCCCTAGTGTCCCTTTTGTGTCTTGCCTTGTTGCAGTGTTGTAGTCAAGACCACCTAATCCGAGACCAAGACATGACCAAGACCAGAGTGTATCGATACGGAGACAAGACCAAGACTTTTAGGGGCCGAGACCAAGCCAAGACTAAGACCGAGGGAGGGCGAGACCGAGTCAAGACCAAGACCAGCGCCCCACACTACATGACATAATAAAATGTGAAACATGATCAAAAGAGTTTCTCAAATTGATCTGTAAGATCCACATTCCCATAAAAACACTGATATTAAACACTAAAAGCTGAAATAAACTTAACCATCGTTATTAGATACTCCTTGGTGACTTCCATCATTTAGTACAGAATGTAAAACAATTATTCATTGTTCATCACTAAAGTCTTCACTTTTCTCCGCATTTTAAGCAACAATACAGAAAGTTAAGTTGTTTTTAAACCAACAACAATCCTTTTTTTTCAAAACCACATAGTTAAATCTGTAAAAAAATGCCAAACATTCAACATTTAAAATGCAGAAAAGCTGTGTATTGTAATGAATACATTAATTCTATGTGAAATGTTGATGTTTAGGAACAACTATTGTAAGAGTCTTTTATAGCATTTATGTGTAATCAAACCAACAAAAGATATCTAATACAAAGAGGTCAGAAAGTCAGTGGCCTAACTGCATTTGATTTAAAAAAGTAGAAAATTGATTTAATTGGGAGGAGTTTCATCAAAAAGTAAACACAATATGAATCAATGGTATTTTTGCCATCACATTTTTCAAATAGGTAAACAAGGAAGTTAAATGATTGATATGGTATGAGCCAGAGAGTGTGTGCTGGAAAAAAGTTATATATTTGATCTGCAACTGTAAATTGGAACTTAAAAATTAGCTCTCTGAAAGTAACGTGCCATATGCCATTCAATAACCTATTTAATTTAGTCATTTCTCATATAAGTTGAGGCGCATTACTCAGTCTCCACTCTCTGCTCATATCTCTAGGTTAGCTCTCTCACCCAAACGAGGGAGCGTCACCTCGGCGCGTAGCTTTAATGTCGGGAGCTGTATGCAGCTGACATTAGCTAAGGTCGATGTAACTTAACATTAGCTACACACGCGCAGCAGTTTGTTTACATTACTCATTGATCAAATAAGACTATGGTGGGACAAAAATTTGATTTGGAGCAGGAGCATCGATAGGAGGACTCGTAAATGTCGAGGGCATACAATATCGATGGTTCATAAAACTTAGAACCCAGAGCCGTATATAGAGATAAGTTTATATATGGCTCTGATATAACCGGTTCTCGAGTGGAACCTGTTTTCAATCCCCATCCGAGGCAGGTTGCTAACGTTAGCTAGCCAGCTTTGCTAAACATCACTCTTACACATAGTTTACCTTTCTTTGTGCTTCCTTTCTAAGTGACGATAAAAGTTTGAAGTAGTTCCCACCATCTCTGAAATCAAAGCACTGCCGTATTTACAAGAAGCTGTATGCTTTCTTCTGGATGTTGTTTTACAAATATATTCTTTATGATTTCTGTAGCCAAATTGTATTACTGAAGATTTTGCAGACATCTTCTCCCGCTCCCTGACAACCACAGCTCACTTTCTTGGGAGTGCGAGTGAAAGGGGCAGGGATGGGTGACAGCGGTAACAAAAACACATATATAGCCATGAGTCACGTTATTGCTTGGATTTGAATCAGTACGTTTTACATCCAATAAAAGCAAGGATATTAACAAAAAAATAAACAACATACTGACACTTAGTGATATTTGCACTGTTATGGTCTTGACTGGTCTTGTAATAAAGTCCAGAGTCCTCAATGTCCGAGACCGAGACAAGACCGAGTACAAATGCGGTCGAGACCGAGACGAGACCAAGACCATCAAAAAGTGGTCTCGAGACCGGTCTCGAGACCAAGACCGGTCTCGAGTACTACAACACTGCCTTGTTGTGTATTGAGATTTCTACCTGGTGTGTTTTGTTTTGGTTTATGTTCCCGCCCGTCACTCCCATGTCTTCTCACATGTTTCTTTTACCCAATAGATCCCTGTCTAGTTAATTTCCATGCCCAGGTGTTTCACATTGTCTCTAGTTAGTTGTTGTATTTAGGTTGAGTGTTTGGTCTTGTCTCTTGTCGATCAATGTTCACTGTTACGTGCTCCCGGTTACGTGTTGTTGGTATATCATTTTGGATCATCTTCTGTTTAGCCCCTCGTGGCAATATTTGTTTAACCAGTGTTTGAATTAAACTTCATAGATTATTGGCATTCCTTCGCGCCTGTCTCTCTTTATAATAACATGTAGATCCGTGACAGCCAGGCCATTACTGCAGACTAAAAAGTCACTTAAAAGTGTTAAAACAGTCATTTTCCGAAAGTGGACATTAAAATGTATTTAAAATACAAAAATGCATACTAAGTGCGGTGTAACTTAAATATAATCAATGTATTTACAATAGGTCCAATTTAGAACATTTTAAATAGACTTTAAATATAATTGTTTTGTACATGGGCATGACCATCGTGATGTAGACTTTTCTGCAATGCAGCGACTTAGCCCTCTACGCCACGCAGACCCCTTGTGCAGTGGTTTCTACCACAGATCTTTCTGATTATGGATAAAACAGGTCTATCATGCAGCTCTATCAGCAGTATGCATCTTAACTGTCTGTACAAACAGTTATTGTATGAAATTTATTGTGACAAAATGAACGTCTGTGAGATGATCTATTTGTTTGCCACAATGTAAAGTTCTCCTTTCTAGATTGCTACAGAATCAAATAAATGTCTTCATCTCTTTCTTTCCTCAGATTGTGACAGAATAGTCATTTTTTGGAGCCCGTTTACAGAGCCTACTTTCTCCCTTCCCAATCAACACAGAACAAACATGCTGGATAATAACAGTTGTAAATTATTCAAAGACAATATGTTGCTTTCAGTGTATAGTGTTCAGTTCTGTGTGGCGCTGGTTTGTAACCTGTTTGCTCTGTGGCTCCTGGTAACCAAGCAGAGGAGTAACTGGCACAGCGGTGTGGTGCTGTCCTGTAACCTGGTCATCAGTGATCTGCTCTATGGCTTCACCCTGCCACTGTTCATTGATTATTATTGGAGAAGGAAGAACTGGCAGTTTGGTGCAGCTCTCTGTAAGATCCAACACTTCCTCTTCAAATGCAACCTGTATGCCAGCATCTACTTCATCATGTGTATCAGTGTGAATCGCTATATTGCCATTGTCCACCCATTCTTCAGCAGGAACCATGTGAGCCCTGCCAAAGCCAAGGCTGCTAGTGTCATCGTCTGGATCTTTGTGACAGCCATCTCTTCTCCTGTGTTGAAGTTTGCCACCACTTGTCCTACTCAAAATAATTCCACTCATTGTCAGTTCTACAACTGCAAACACTTAAATCAGACATATGTTGCCTACAGTTTGTACCCTTATAAAATGTCTCTGACTGTATTTGGGTGTTTTGTTCCCTTCCTGGTGACATTTGTGTCTTACTGGTCTTTGTTAAGAGTTGTGTGGAGGAACAACAATATAACCTGCCTGGAGAAACGGAAGGTAGCCTTGATGGTGCTCGCTGCAGTTATTATGTATGCTATTTGCTTTTTGCCTTATCACCTGATTCAAAGCTACCCTTACTACCAAAGTTTAAATTGTACCTCTGAATACAAGCGTAAATGTGACTCGTTGAATGTGGCCTTCCATTTGTCAAAGGGACTGGTTACAATGAACATGTGCCTCCATCCACTGCTGTATGCGGCTGTGTTTGATAGCATCAAAGTGACCTGCTTTGGAAGAAACATCAATTAGCCAATATTAACAAGTAGCCAATTTGTCACTGGTGATTTCAATGTCATAGTCCTGCTTATTCTCTCTTCTTGACTATTTCTAAAAGCTCATTTGAAGAGAAAGTTAGAGGGGGCAGGACCTCTGTATCATTCATTACCTTAAAATGTGACAACATTTGATGTTTTCAGTTTTGTAATATCAATGTTTGCATACAGTACACAACATATTTTTAGCCCCATATTGTTACATTTATACCATTCAGCCTCTCTTTAGTTGAAGAATTTTGCAACACTTGGGCATGGAAAATTAAACTTACCTTTGGTTTAAAAATTACTGAAGCCATGGAGCATAGGCTATTATAACTGATGGGTTTATATTATAATCACCTGTACTGTAGCACACAAAGGAGTACCACAGTTTTTCATTTTTCCATTTTATTGTTCCATTAATGATATTTGTAACACTGTGGAAAATTGTAATCTTATATTTTATTTTTTATATGTATTTTTTTATGTTGTAAATGTTATACAGGGCGCAACTGTAAAAAATACTTTGGTGTCAGTACATTTCTCTGTTCAATATAAGTTTAAAGATGCATTCTGCTATATTTTGTTGGGGTCAAAAGCCCCAGTATTTCTGTGCAGTCGAGCTAAAATGTAACACGTTTGGTCCTCTCTATATTTTTCTGAGGTGTCTAGGTTAGTAATTTCTATCTCTGCTGGGTCTAGATGCTGGGCCCGCCCTGCAATCTCATTGGACGTCACTGTTCAGCTTTGGAGCAGCTCACTTCCTTCAGAAGATTCTAATGTTTTGAAATGAATTCCTGTGATATATTTAAAAGTTAAAAGACAACATCCTGATTTTGTTTGTATTGTAGCCATTCTGTTGTTGTTTTCGTTCTCTGTTTGTTCTATTGAGCTGAAGCTCAACAGAAGTTGGCAGAAATTTAAAACACACTGATTGGTTTGGTGAGGTGATGGCAAGTGCAGAAGCCTGCTTGTGAAAATAAAATAAATAGTTTTCTTTCCAATGCATATACACTACTGGTCAAAAGATTTAGAACACCCAGGCATTTTCCTGTTTTTGATAGAAAATAGCCAAGGTGGCATTAAATTGATTAACATTTATATCCAAGTCAGTAGCAATGTTGCGTATATCTTGAAGTAACTGATTTATAAGAAATGAATCTCTCAGCAGCCAGCGAATTTAGTGTCCTAATGATATAAGTTTTACCTGATTGAATGTCAACTTAGTGAAGGAATGTATACATTTCTATCAACTCAAATGTAAATTCTTTGGGGTTCTGAAATTTGTTTCAGTAGTGTATTTATTTCAATGCGTTCTTGTGAATTATAGGCACATTTTAAGAAGAATGTAAAAAAACACTGACAGTGTTAATTTAACACTGACGTTTTTACTCTGTAGGTAAGTTGACTCAGAACTGGTTCTCATTTGCAGGAATGACCTGTGTAGGTAAGACAAAATTACATTGAAATTATTAACTAAAGCAAAAAAGCATCACAAACACATAAACACATAAAACAAACACAGTCCGTAATACAAGTAAATATTTAAAATAAACTAATCGTATCAGTTCCTCCAATGTAAAATGGAATTGTAACTAATTCCATATGTGATGGGCAAAAAAAATAAAAGCAATTCTACCCAGTTAAGATCTTAGGGATCTCTAGTGATAGCCATCAACAATGTGTTCTGTTGTTTACCATCCAACAACACTTGTTCCTATAAAAGAAAAACACTTTAACTCTTAGTTTTTTAACCAACTCACCCACCTGCATTTTAAAGGAGAGTGTATTATCAATCTAGATGCCCAAATATTTATAAGCATGAATACAGTCAATGGGGGCACCATCCAATGTACAAATTACATAAATCATCACCTCAGATCTAAGCCAATATTGTAAAATTCTAAGGTTAGTAGCCCAGTAATAAAACGTAATGTTTGGCAAAGCCATTCCTCCTAGAGGCTTTGGTCTCTGTATAAAAAAGTAAGTTAAGCTATCAATAAAAAAACCTGTGAGAGGAAGATATGTATACACTGAAACAAATATTAGTACCTTGGGTGTGTGTTAGTGTTCACAGAGTTGATCCTTCTAAATTGGCCCTAAAGAGATCTTTACGTTTTTACATAAGATATGTAAAAAATACCATGATATTTTAATTGGGAAAGCATGTCAAGAGTTTACTGTACGTGGGTTGCATTTAGAGGAAATTGTTCACTTTTATCGATATTAAGTTTATATCCGGATATAAAACTGAATGTTTTCAGCATGTCAAGTGCAGCAGGGACAGATACAGATAAGTTTGTAATGTACAGAAGAAGGTTGTCCGCATGAAGAGAGACCCCCCCATTCTGTGTCAATCCTGGTTATCCAGTGATGCTGTGGAAAGCCATGGGGAGGGGCTCAAAATATTATGATTTGTTCTAATTGAGGCTTGAATAGAGGAATAGATGAGTTTTACCCAGTAATAAACTTTTTGCCACAGCCAAATTTATCTATATTATGAAAGATATAGCCCCACTCCACGTGAGCAAACACTTTTTCCGGCATCCAATAGGGATGCTCATATTGACCGTTTAACCGTTAACCGAAAGTAAAACATTTGACCGGTTAATACTATCAGTTAAACGGTTAAAAGGTTTTTAAAAATTTTTACGTATATATAGCCTATATTAGGTAAATCACGTGGCACGTTGACACGCGCAACCAGAGCCTGACGCTTCGTTTTGAAAGGTGGGGAGATATAGGTAATGTAATATACGATATATGCGAAATACACCGGCTGGCTGTTTTGCATCTGCAACGTTCTTCATTTAAAATGACAAGCCTTGAACATTTATGGTGACTGTGATATTAACTTGCGCTTTCATTTTTTCATGTACAGAAACGTAACGCTATCGTATTGGGAAGCATATATTATTTTATCGGCTATAATTCATCATGCTCCTGATGCATTATAGCCGACGAAATAAGGTTACCTTAAAAACAACACACAGTGATTGA
>JACXGM010003276.1:0-35520 GCA_016801145.1 Umbra pygmaea | reverse complement strand
CTCTTATACTAGTTAGTACGTCATGTCTGCATAACCTCGACAGTTCGTATTGAGTTGATTTAGACACATTAATGTATTTGATAACTCCATGAAAACACACATTTATCCATATGCAAATTAAATGGTTTAATTTGCATTTTGGGATATTCTGGTGTCTATTTGTTCTTAACTTTCCTGTTGTATGAGTTCACTGGTTTATTGTGCAGTCTGTGTGTGTGGCTTTTTTCCTTTCTAACTTTTGACTATGTCCTAAGCGCATCTTCTTAGAAAGAATTGAAGTGCACCCAAATAACCTCCTCAGCTCTTTAGCTTTGACCATTTCCAGCGGTGTCTGCCAGAGTGTAGCATTCGCAAAAGCTTGTTTTAGAATAAAATGTGATTATCCCCAAAATGGCTTTTGCTGCAGAATGATCGATTAATAAACAGGCCATAAACAAAGACATATGGGATAGAATGATTACATATACATTAGAACTGCATTGTACATGTGTTCTGTAGCACCGTTAAGCGTTAAGGATAGCAGGTAGGAGTTATTGAACCTAATTTGACCAATAAATGGTGTCATTATATATACCTAAGCAGAACTGAGAAATTTGTTTTATTCCCACTACCCTGCCTTGTCGGCATCTCTGCAAATTTTTGGACCGATGCAGGATGTTGTGGGGTGTGTACATGGTTCATCCAACCACATGTTGCACATGTTCTTTTTGCACTGCTCATCCAACCCGGAGCATTTAGTCAGATCATGTACGGGATGATTACGCTCACCAACTATTCTTCCGAGATTGAATTAACAGATGCCCATTCTGAACTCAAGGAGTCACTGGAGAGCGACGGTAGATGATTCGGCTTATCTGTTTCTAAATCCTAGGCAACACTATGCCAATTTGCGCTGCCTCATTCTGGAGGTCCAGGGAAAGCCAGAGAACCCGTATTCAGGCAACTGGGAGATACATTTTATGTTGTATCTTGTTTGTTTCTGGTGTCTTTTAAAATGGCTGTTGTACCTCCAGCTTTCAGGCCACTCTACTTTCATGGCTTCAATTTAGCGTCCTCTGTCTAATCCAGATGATATACAGGTGACTGAGAATCTCTCACCCTGCCTCATCAGCCCAGTATGTCCTTTCTGCAGGTTAAGCCCTACTCTCAAGTCACTCTTCACATGCTGCAGGCTAAATGACACACAATGACCTCCTATCTGCAGTGGGTTTCCTTTCATTGTCGTAGTGCATTGGTGTAAAAATGTGGATGATTTATGGTCCCATGTGCCTGTATGTTCACCTGTGGTGTGTTAAAACTGACAGGCATGGCAAATCATGATAACCTGTCATTTGAACGTGTCATTGGGCAGTAGGTCAGACTAATCAGAAAACAGGACCAAGTGAAAATATGTGACACAACATGATTTAAAAAATAGGTCAGGACACCTGGAAACATTGAAATACAGAGCTTTCCCAGGAAAGGGATGAGACGTTTGGTCGCCTTACCAAAATACCAGCTTTTTTAGAATGAAAGATATTTTTTTCTGCTTTCAAATTGTCTGCTTAAATGCTGAATTCTGCGTTAACGCGACCTCTGACCAACCAAAAAACACAGCCTCTTGCTCACCTCATGGCTCGCATACGGAGCAGTGCCTCCACCAGACAGAATTTGTCATGTGTACTGTGGCGTGCATGCAATCGCAAGCCAGGCTCCCTTAAAGACAGGCTACTGCTGGTACCATGGAGACACCTTCAGCAAGCTGAGAGAGGAAGTGTCCAGGCATACCACTCAGGGACACTGACAACCCCTCTTAACCCTCATCAAGACCTGAGACAGCAGCTGAGTGGCCTATATATAGAGCCAGGGCTGTCTTCAGTTAAAGCAGGCAATAGTGGTTGACCTTACCTGACCGTGTCACACACTGGAATCCCTCTCTCTGAAACGACACACACGGCCCACACCGTGCGTCTCCGGGGCTGTTACCTTTTTGCCCTGGTGCGGGGGGGGGGTTTGCTGACGAATGTGTGCAGGAAGCGTGCTTTTTAGGAAGTGGAGGGTCCCACCCCCCCACGCTTCACATGCTAACTGGAGCGTGGTGCTCATTGGGTTCAGGGGCCCCTGCAAGCCTCCTCGTTTTGTCAGTTGACAAAAGCAGCGAGTCCCCCGCCCCTGCACGCTTCCACAATGAGAACGCCAGAGCTCGCCTTCCCCTCAACATCATTCCCTCTTCATCGCCAACACACAGGCAGGAAAAATGCCTGCAAAGGAGTTTGGCGGAATTCCAATGTTATGCGTATTTTAGATATTATTTAATTAAAATATGAGACTGCTTTGTCAACTGTGTCCCCCTACATACCTTTATCCCTAGCTTTTGCTCCTTACAGTCCTATTAATGAACTAATAAAATTACCAGTAAAAAATCTTTAAGAAGGAATAGACTGGCTCTGAGGTGTTGATGCTTGTCTGGTGTGTTGGTGGCGTGTGTAACGGTAATCTGCCCCCCCCACCAATCTGTACCATGCTGCTCTCCGTCTCGGACGCGCTGTTCTTTGTCTGGGTCCGTCTTCTATAGTGTGGGTGGAGTGGGGCAGGCCGGCTAGTAATTGAGGGTCATTGTCTTGTCGTCCCCCTTGACCTATCTAGGACAGGCCAGAATGGTTGACCATGTTTTGGTGTGTTTGGCCTGTCAAGCTGTTGGTTAGAATGTGGCAAAGAGCTGGTAGGACTGATTTCAGAAATAAATTGTGCTTATTAAACAATTCCACACTGACACTAAAAACATTACAAAACAGATGTAGCTTGTTTTGGTGTGTAGGCTCTTAACTTCTGAGCATTGCATGTGCAAATAATATAGCTGCCAATATTAAAGCCTACAATTACCAAATTACAAACTTATAAAGGCAGCCCAGTCATGATTTCCGCTCATCAAATATTTCCAAATTACATTTTTCAGCGCTCATCTGATTGTTTAGAAGAGCAGTTAACTGAGCGCATCTATTAAAACACTGCAGCGGGGATCCACGTGGCATACTGGGCTAAGTCGCTGCTTTGTAGGACAAGCTACATCACGATGGTTTGAGCCTGGCTATGGCTTCTCTGATTTGCCCGGAACCCCAAGCACGTGGCAGCTCAAATTGGCATAACGCTACCCAGGATTTAGGATGGATAAGTTGCATTGTCTACCTTGCCACGTTGCTCCCCAGCAACTCCTGTGCAGATCGGACACCTGCAAGTTCAATCGCTGAGTTATTTGAACGCAATCATCCCATGCATGAGCGGACTATAACATCTTTCGTGTTGGATGAGCAGCGTGAAAAAGAATTGACCGGCTTTGCGACAATGTGGTTGAATGAACCACGTGCGCGCCCCTCACCGTCCCCCGTATGTCCAAGGAGTTGCAGAGCTCCTGACAAGGCATGGTTAGTGGGAATTGGGCAAGACTTATTGGGAGGCAAGAAAAACTAATTGAAAATAAAACGATACATTGTAGAGAAACATCTGGCACCACAACCAAGAGTAGGCATATTGTGCTGGACATTCCAGGTAGTCTGTTTCTGTCTTTGTTCGCTAACTGATGAGAATCATCCAGCTGATGTGAATATATCAACTAACAAATGTGTGTGTTTCTGTGTTTGGACCCCCCTGTAGGCCCGCCTGCCCCCACCTCCCTCTTCCAACCCCCACGGAGACCCGGCCTGGGCACCGTGGGGAAGCCAATCCGCCTCCTGGCCAACCACTTCCAGGTGCAGATTCCCAAGATTGACGTCTATCACTATGATATCGACATCAAGCCTGAGAAACGACCTCGAAGAGTCAACAGGTAAAAACTTTGAGCGCAAGAGATTCTAAGCTGTTCATTTCTGAAATCCTGAAAAAGATTAAGTGTCGTCAGTGAAGATGTGTTGAAATTAAATATTCTCATAATAAGCAGAGCTGTCTGACTGAAACCTGGTCAAATCCGTAATGTTCCGTCTCACAGGGAGGTGGTGGACACCATGGTCCGACACTTCAAGATGCAGATCTTCGGGGATCGACAACCGGGCTATGACGGGAAGAGAAACATGTACACGGCCCATCCGCTGCCCATCGGGAGGGACCGGGTAAGCAACCGTTACCGACCACCTTCACTGTATTTTGGGTTCTTTTAGTGGGTTCACAGGGTTGCTCCTGGTTGCTCAGTTCATGAAACCATTTTGGACAGCCTCTGTTTGGATTGAACAGTCACAATTAGGACCAGTTTTTCCACGCACGTTAAGCATAATCTTCTAAGACTGATTATTTATGATTCATTACTGATGCTTGGGTTCTACCCCTTTCCCTGTTAACATTTGTCGTTATATTTAATGCATTTTTGCAATCATGCCTCAATTAGATGTTTCTCACTGCAAGTGATGATTTTCTCACGATGGTCTTCCAAGCTTTCTTGACTTTGACGAAATTGCCTTAAGGCAATGCTGATGCAGTTCATCCGGTTGTTTTCAACCTTATATTAGTGACAAGCAAAGCTCATTGCTGCTGCAGGTCAGTACAAATGGATCTTGTTCATTAGGCCCTAAATTGAAGAAAAGACGCAAGAAACAGAAGCAAACGTACCTTGTTTGATGTCTATTTATTATATTCAATGCTGCACAACTACTTCACAGTAAATTGTGAACACGTTTCATTTGTGATAATTGGGAAACTGCACTCTTCCATTCCCATCCGGTGAGAGGAAATGACAAACTGACTGATGTTGACTAGGTGGATTTGGAGGTGACTCTGCCTGGAGAGGGGAAGGACCAGACCTTCAAGGTGTCACTGCAGTGGGTGTCGGTAGTGAGCCTACAGATGCTCCTGGAGGCCCTGTCAGGCCACAACGAGGTCCCCGAGGACTCCGTTCAGGCCTTGGACGTCATCACCCGCCATCTGCCTTCCATGAGGTACATGTTGCTCACACCATTGTACACTGCAGCTTATCGTTCTGCATCAGAATTGGCTATATAGTTAATTTTATGAAGACAAATGCGTATATTGGTCTAACAGTCAAGATTTAGCTTAGGGTTGTGAAAGTCTGGAGTCTGCTACTTTCTGTTAATTTTGTTTGTTTCAGACTAACTTTACCAGAGCATCTAAAGTGCCTTGCTCATGGGCACCGCAACATTTGGCCGCTCCAATTAGCTAACTTTTTTCATGAAAGATTTCTAAACATATACTGTTTGATGCAAAGATAACACTGTAAGATAAAATGTATATCAAAACACCTGCTTGGTATGCCGGCAATTGGCTGTTCTACGTTAGCTCCGCAGTTAGGCCTCTTTTTGCACCTGTCCTCTAACCGGATGTCAATGTGGATGTCTTCAGGTACACCCCAGTGGGGCGCTCCTTCTTCTCTCCACCGGAGGGCTACTATCACCCACTGGGCGGAGGGAGGGAGGTGTGGTTCGGCTTTCATCAGTCGGTCCGTCCCGCCATGTGGAACATGATGCTCAACATCGATGGTAAGACCGTGTGGGATTTCCCTGGGTTAGGATTATCATTTGGCTGAAGTCAACACTATTGTAAATGCCTTACATCTTTCTCGCTCATTCCTAAAGTCTCCGCCACCGCATTCTACCGTGCCCAGCCAGTGATCGAGTTCATGTGCGAAGTGCTGGATATCCAGAACATCAACGAACAGACCAAGCCACTCACCGACTCCCAACGCGTCAAATTCACCAAGGAGATCCGAGGTGGGTGGGGACCTGCAGGTCAGACGAATGTTTTTACCATGCTTCTACACACTATGGCACCGTCCAAAATGGCCCCTTGTTTCCTATGCACTGCTTTACTTTTGGGCCCTGATCCAAGGTAGTGCTCTGCATCAGAAATAGTGTGCCATTTGGGAGGTACCTCGCACTTAGATCGCACCACCCAGACAACTGTAAAAAACTGAGCAGTACCACAGGGTTGTGTGTCAGATCCATTCCAAATTGCGAAGTGAATTGATAGTTCAGTTTGATTTGTGAAGCATCCTTATGGATGAATATTTTTCTGGATTTTCAGCCCATTATATTTTAATATCTTGAATTTGTATTCAAATGTGTGTTTATATATATTTAGATGGAATGAACACTCTTCCCTGCAGTACAGAACCTGCACTACGGCTGAATCTTGACTTAATTTCATGCGTGACTTCCTCTTATCTTTAACCGGTGTGTGACTCATGCATTTCTGTCAAGATTGTGTTGTTGTGTCCTTTCTAATGTGTTTTAACTTCACATACTCCTTTTGATATGCCTGTACGTGCAAAGTTAGTCCACATTAGAAAGCAATATATCACTTTATCTCATAGCGAAACCACAGTCTTGCTCTATTATCAAAGACTTAGTCACTCATCAACTGTCTGAATTACTTAGTTCTGCATTTTCTCTCCCTTTTAGCCTTTAAATGTTTTTGAACTTGTAGACCCCACCCAATCATTTTATTCCTCTTGCCCAGTTTGTGAAGTGTTATGGTTGTTTCCATGTGTAATTTTCCCTCCCAGGTCTTAAAGTCGAAGTCACACACTGTGGTCAGATGAAGAGGAAGTACCGTGTGTGCAACGTAACTCGCCGCCCTGCCAGCCACCAAACGTATGTCCAGCTTTAGTCGCTACTAAAGCCAGTTTGTATTTTCAGCATGTCTTTATTACCCTACGCAAAGTTACTCCTGAGTTAGATCTATCCCTAAATTGTTCCGTTATCCTTTTCGTGATGATTCGGTAACCAAGGATGTGTTTGGGGTTTTACAGGTTCCCCTTACAGCTGGAGAACGGCCAGGCCATGGAGTGTACCGTGGCTCAGTACTTCAAGCAGAAGTATAGTCTCCAGCTCAAATACCCCCATCTGCCCTGCCTACAAGTGGGGCAGGAACAGAAGCACACCTACCTACCGCTGGAGGTGAGAAGATTGGCGTAAAAACACTCCAACGCGTCTATTTGAAGTTTGTGTCGCTGCAAGTGATGGTCTTCTAAGATTTCTTGGCTTTGACGAAGTTGCCTTAAATATGCTCTCTGTGATTTTTGGTGATAATAAGAACTATTTATGCCTCTTGGTTCTAAAGAATGTGAAGTTAGGCGCCCTAGAGCTAAAACGGGTCCTGCTCAGGACTCAGTTTATTTTCCTGAAGTGTCTAGGTTTGTTCTGTGTCTAGAGGTTGTGCTCGCCCTGCGAACTCATTAGACATCACCATATAGCTCTGGTTTGATTGACAGCTCTGTAAATGGTACTTCCTCTACTTTAGCAAACCATACATCACACATTTGTTGGGAATTCCCTACCTGACGCTTGGTAAGGGAATTCCTGCTATAAGTTCATAATTAATTCAACTCCTAGTGCTTTTCAAGGAACCCAAAGCATTTACACAGTGAGGGGGGGGAAAGGCCACCTCATCCACCACCAATGTGTAGCACCCACTTGAGTGATGAACAACAGCCATTTTACACCAGAACGCTCACCGCACATCAGCTATTAGGTGTAGAGGTAGGTACTTTTATATGCCAATTAGGAAGGAGGATTATTAGGTGGCCATGATTTATTTATTTGAGGCCTGGTTGGGAATTTGGCCATGACACCGGGGTTAACACCCCTACTCTTACGATAAGTGCCATGGGATTTTTTAATGACCACAGTCAGGACACCCGTTTAACGTCCCATCCGAAAGACTGCACTCTACGCAGGGCAGATGTCCCATCACTACCCTGGGGCATTGGGAATGATCTTTAGACCAGAGGGAAGAGTCCCCCCTACTGGCCCTCCAACACCACTTCCAGCACCATTGGACTAACCAGTTCTGTCCCTGCTTAGCTTTAGAAGCAAACCAGCAGTGGAATACAGGGCACTATGCTGCCCTGTAACTATGGTAAGACGATGGTTCTACTTTGTGCATATAATATAAACAGTATACTGCACATCCAGGCTACAGTGGGGGGCCTAAAATAGTTTTGCATTTACGGAGATCACAGACTGTATCTTTAAGGCAATGTTAGAGACACGCGAAGCTCACTGCTGCTGCAGGTCAGTGTAGCTGGTTCTTGTTCATCAGGCACAAATGGAAGAAAATAACTTTGGGGAGAACACCCCCCCCCCCCCCCCCCCATTTCATTCCCATGTTGTCTATTCAGTAATGTGATTGACTGTCGCAGGTTTGTAACATCGTGGCAGGACAGCGTTGCATTAAGAAGCTGACCGATAACCAGACCTCCACCATGATCAAAGCCACCGCACGTTCTGCACCCGACAGACAGGAAGAGATCAGCCGACTGGTAAGTGACTGCTGCCCCCCTGGTGATGGGAGGTGAACTACAACAAAGACTCTGTAGTCTGGCCATTGTTATGATTGGCCGTCAGAACATGTCACTCCCCCAACCACTGTTCTAATGAAGGTTTGTCAAAAACAGCCCATGTGCCAGAAACACCAACCTCTATACCAGCCGCGGTCGGTGGATCTTAATTGGGGAGGATGGGCTCGTATTACGCTCAGAACCGGAGTGAATGGAATGTGTGCAAAACAAAAAAACAATTGGTTTTGTTCGTTGCACACCATTCCATTCACTCCGGTCCCGAGCGTAATACGAGCCCGTCCTCCCCAATTAAGATCCACAGACCGCGGCTGCTCTATACATGTGTGGTGTTCCTATTCTCAAGATTTAGCTTCCCTCTAACACAGAGTGATGTTATTAGCTTCCCTCTAACACAGAGTGATGTTATTAGCTTCCCTCTAACACAGAGTGATGTTATTAGCTTCCCTCTAACACAGAGTGATGTTATTAGCTTCCCTCTAACACAGAGTGATGTTATTAGCTTCCCTCTAACACAGAGTGATGTTATTTTCAGTTTTTGAATGGTTTTGAGCAGAGAGGGCAGGATTGGTATTTATTTTGTGTTTTTAATGACGGACAGTAGGAAGCAGAGGGAGACTGGCATGTAGGGGGAGACAGAGGAAGGGTTTAGACAGTGGCTGAACCGGGGCTCAAACCGCTGTTGCCAGGGCACATGTAGTCCAAAGTGGGGAGCTTAGACCACTACACCTTTGGGGGGAGCTTAGACCACTACACCTTTGGGGGGAGCTTAGACCACTACACCTTTGGGGGGAGCTTAGACCACTACACCTTTGGGGGGAGCTTAGACCACTACACCTTTGGGGGGAGCTTAGACCACTACACCATTGGGGGGAGCTTAGACCACTACACCATTGGCACAGGTTGGTTGTTTTGAGGGTGGGATAGTGGTTGGGTATGTTCTTGAAATGTATGCTTAACTTTCTAATTTTTATTTTTGCAAAACATTGTACAAAAATGGGACACCTGTGTAGAATGTCTTTGTGAGTCTGTGTCCAATTTCTCCTTCAGTGTTATAACGATTTTTAGATATTTAAAAATCAAAAAGCAATTAGGTTGGAGCAATGATTTCCCCACACTATGTAGAGCTTATTTAGCCATTTGAACAGAAAATGCATGTATAGTTGTGATTCCAACGAAGCAATGTAATCATTGTTTTATCTAAATTGCTTTGTCATATTTTTTTAAATATCAAGAAATAAAATTTTGCAGCTTTTATAAGCTGGTCACTGAAAGAGAACGTAGAGCGGTCCTACAGTGTTATTCTACACAGTATCTTTTTTAAAGAGAACGTAGAGTTGTCCAACAGTATCTTTCCACACTAATGGTCTCCAAACCCTTCCATGGAGGGCCTAGTGCATGCTGGTTTTTAATCTTACTCTTCAATTAGAGCCAAATTAGGACCCAGACTACCAGGTGTGGGGAGATCCTAACCAATTAGTGAGCTACTCCATCAGCCTTGTGTACAAGGTAACAGTGAACCTGCATACACTAGGCCCTCCATGGAAGGGTTTGGAGAACCCTGTTCTACACAGTACCTTTTTTTAAAGAGAACCTGATTGGATGTTGTCTTACTGATGTTTGTGTCAGTTAAATATAATTCATAACTCTGGTAGTATTCTGATGCAGTAAATCCAGGTTCTGCCTAACTGTTCCACCCCCACCTTCCTTCTCCTCCCCCAGGTCAAAAGCAACAGCATGGTGGGTGGTCCTGACCCCTACCTGAAGGAGTTTGGCATTGTGGTGCACAACGACATGACAGAGGTGACGGGCCGTGTCCTCCCAGCGCCCATGCTACAGTATGGGGGCCGGGTGAGTACCGACACAGGGCGGGACTGTGGCAGGGTGAGTACTGGGTCACCGGGCTGGGAGGGAATGGGCTGTGTGCGTGCGTGTGTGCGTGTGTGCAAAGGCTGAGAACTAACCAATGGGGCAGTGAGACTCCATACCACACAGCAGATTTAAAACATTTGAGTCCCTGTGGGGAGAATATAAACTGATCACAAACCTGATTGGCTCAAGACAAATAAGATGGTATACCACTGGTATGACAAATGCATTGGTTACTGGTTTATAATGCCAGTAATGGACCTCCAGGGCTTGTGGTTGATGGCCAATATACAATGGCTGAGTGCTGAATGAAAAGTCACCATAAGAACAGCTCTTATAATTGGTTTATTGATCATAAACCACAAGCTGATTTTTAACTCAGCACTGAGCCATTGTATATTGGCCATATACATAAATGCCCGAGGGGCATTACGGTTAAGACGGGGGGGGGAACACAAATACAAATCATACGTTTTCTAAAAGGTTCAATATGAACAATAATATCCATATGGATAATTGAACTGACTATGGCTTGGAATTACATGTGAGCAAAAACATTTGGTCCTAGAAAATGGCTTTTAAAGATTTGTCTTGATATTGCAAGGCAATATGCATTTTGAGGCCTTTTCCTTATCTCTGGGTGGTTTGGATTGCTGACTGCTGGGTAATGACGTTTTATCACCATCCCCAATGAAAGTCAAATGACATGTGGACCGATATTCTTCTCTCAGCAGTAACTACCCATTTGTATGTGACTGCACACCTTTCAGCCACTTTAATGCACTTTAGTTGCTCTAGCTGTTATGTAGTTGCAATGAGAAAAGAAAGTTGTCTTGTCGTTTAATCACTGTCTTGTTGATGTTATTTCGGTTGAGCATTTTACTGCTCGCTAGGGCTGGGGCGGTATGGATTTTTTCTTACCGCGATTGAAAAGCAAGAATCCCGTGGTAATGCGGTATACCGCTTTAAATCCCCCCGCGCGTGCACACAGACTTTCGCGTACACACCAGAGGCTAAGGCAATTGAACATAGTAAGGAACAAATAAAAAATGCAAAATGAAATAGACTAGACCAGGGGTGGGCAAACTATGGCCCGTGGGCCAGATGCGGCCCGCCTGGTCCTTTGAACTGGCCCGCAAGGCGTTTTAAAACCATGTGGATCAATGACAGCTGGAGATACTCTAAATAGAAACAAACAGTAGTGATTGAATTCTTAGAAGTCAAACAAGGAAATGGTGTTACGAAACAAAACATTTTCTATAGGAGACGCACGTAACTGTGTAGGGGCGGGGTTAATTTAATTCAATAACATTTCCTATTTTTCATGCATCGCTTTAAAATGTAGCCCTTCACTTTGTTTCAAAAGCTCAATGTGGCCCTCAAGCAAAAATAATTGCCCGGGTCTGGACTAGGCTATGGTTTTACATCCCAGCTTTTCAAGTCTGGTTACGTCACTATGTGTCTTTTGTCACTCCCTTACCCCTTCTACCAGTTTCTATGGCCACTTGGCCAGTGCAAATGCCAATGGCAAAACCGATTTTAGGGTAGAGTAGTTAGTAGAACATTTAGAAGTGGACTGTTCCTTTAACTATGTTCCTGTAACTACTTGGTCGTAAAGCGGCTTGTAATACCAGCAACACAAACTCTGATTTTCCTTTTCAAAATATTAGCGCTCGTAATTCATTAAAATAATTACATTGCATAGGTAGTCAGTCCATGTTCATGTGTTCATAAAATGTGTCTCTCTTTGGATAAAACTGACTCGAGTGAATGTAATCATGTCACACGAGACAATGACAAACAATATATTCAATCAAATTGTGTGTAGGCTACAAAATAGTTTTTACTGTTTTAATAAAAAGTTATTGTTTACACACAATACAACTGCATTTGGATACAGTTCAGTACCTTTATAATGAATTAACAATAACAATGATTATTGTAATGCCTTAAAACGATCGCTATTATTTAGAAAAATAAAAATCAGTTTCGTTGCTGGCATAGTAATGTTGCCAGGCAAACAGTACTTGCGTATAGCTATGGCCGGTTCTGAGCATGTGCAATTAAAAACTGAGGTCCTGCTTTTGTGGCTTTCTCATGTGCCTGTATTTTCTGCTTTAATAAAATGTGTAGCCCCAATTTTTGCCTTATCTTTTGATTTCAACAACGTGCAGGCCAAAGTTTTTTTTATTTTTACACGGAGATGACTGTGACGAGCTCAGACCTGCGGTAGGCGTCACGTGACCGTGGTAATGCGGTTACCGCCCCAGTCCTACTGCTCACTTCAGGATAATCATTTGTTGTTTTGATTGTACTGAATTTTATACAATCATAATTCGATGTATTCATTGTGATTTCAGTGCTGAATAAGTTGTCATGGCTTTTTTATTGTTAAATTACAATTTGTATCTTAAATGGAGAATACCAACTGGCCCCATTACCTCCATGCAATGCAGAAATACATTTATGTAAAAAACTGAACGTAGAATGGGTACAGTGATATGCTTTAAGGTTTAAATTACACATGGTTCCAACGTGTGTGTGCTAAAGTTTGTGGTGGATTAGAATAACAATGTTATGTTTCTCTTGTGCAATAGAAAAGTTACTAAAAGTAATTAAAAATGTCTACAAAATGTATGCCCTGTTGCCACTCTGCTGGTGTTTAACATGTACATTTCTTGTCTGCACGTTTTATGGGTTGGATTGTGTGTGGGGTTAACCATAGAAGTTGCCCCAACCACAATTTTGTAGTGTCTGGGAGTTGTATCTGCTGTGTCAACTTGTTAAACCGGGGGGTTCACTAAGAGCGTAGGGACTCTCTCCGCAGAATAAGACGGTAGCTACGCCCAACCAGGGCGTTTGGGACATGCGAGGGAAGCAGTTTTACGCGGGGATAGAGATTAAGGTGTGGGCTGTGGCCTGCTTCGCTCCTCAGAAACAATGCAGAGAAGACCTGCTCAAGTGAGTCTTTCCTGACATCGACAGTGTAGACACACCACTCTTTTTTCTTTCCACAAATAAAACCAATGTTTTGCCTGGTCACTCGTGTTAACGGTACACATCATACAAATTTAGGTAAACTTTTGAGCAGGACTGTATTTTTCATACAAGACCCCCAAATCTTAACAGTCCACAGTGTGACAACCCCTTAAGGACCAATGTTACCTATTAACATTGTCAATGGTTTTTCAAGGAGCTTCACAGACCAACTAAGAAAGATCTCGAAAGACGCAGGGATGCCCATACAGGGCCAGCCGTGTTTCTGTAAGTACGCCCAGGGAGCTGACAGCGTGGAGCCCATGTTCAAGCACCTCAAGATGTCCTACGTGGGTCTGCAGCTCATTGTGGTTATACTGCCCGGGAAAACCCCTGTTTACGGTAGGAATGAGGTCAATGTCCTGTGTGTAGGGAATGTTTGTTTTATGCTGTGATAGCACTGTAAAGAATCTTGGTTCAAGTTATGGTTTTACGGTTAAACTAATTTTAATTTAAGAAGACTACACTGTAATGCAGAAAAGTATGTGCCCATGTATTTTGTTTTCGTGGCTCTGGGATTCAATCCACAACTCTGCCATAGTAATGGTCACACTCTTAACAACTAGGCGTTGAATTGCATCGTGACTATATGAAGAGGGTGATTCTGCCACTAGTCCACTGGAACTGTCTCCACCCTACATCACTGTTAATGCCGTTTGTGTGCCGACTCTCCACAGCGGAGGTGAAGCGCGTAGGAGACACCCTACTGGGCATGGCTACTCAGTGTGTCCAGGTAAAGAATGTGGTGAAGACGTCTCCCCAGACCCTCTCCAACCTCTGCCTCAAGATCAACGCCAAGCTGGGCGGAATAAACAACGTCCTGGTTCCTCATCAGAGGTAGGTCGGAGGAAGGGGACGACAACCAATCCGACCCACCAATCACAGCTTTGTGTTTAGATCATCGTGTATTCTATTTGGACGAAACATGTTTTGTCACAAAGGTCTTCCAAACTTTAATGCTTTTGACCAAATGTCCTGAAGGTAACACTGACGGCCCAACTGGGGAAAAACAGCCTGCTAAGTCCTCAATTAACCTCGTCCCCAGGCTCTGTTGCACATATGAAGCTGGAACACTTTCCATTCGAAGGCAGGAACTTCACAACTCTGTCGTTGTTTACTTTTACTGATTTCAATAGCACTGCAGGATGTTTCAAACTGATGCTGTAGACATACGAGGGAGGATATATGGGGCGATAGTTCAAGTTTACCAATTGATTGACACAGCAGATTTCGGATGTTAGACCAAGGCCACATTTTGTAGCGAGAGTCCACCCTCTGCAAATCGGACGGAAGTGTCTGGGAATGATATTAGTTATCAATAGACAAGCACACCTATGCAACAGTCTGTCATTTCAATCATTTCTTAAATGTATTCATATAAATATAGCTGCTTTTGACAGCAAAGCATCACATGTACCCTTTTTAGCACATAAAGCGCACACCCGAGATTAATGCGCACCCTTGTACATTGTGCAGAAATATTGTTTTGTCTAAGACATCAGCTTTGCGTGCACCCTTACATTTTATATATACCTTTTATATACCTTAAATACCTTTATATACAAAACCAGCTATTCCCAAAGTGGAGTACCCGCATTAATGTTAGTGCATACACAAGAAACTTGTGGTTCAATGTATATTTCAATATTCAAACTGGCCTATATATTTAAGCATTTTTTCTGAATAGCCCAGTCTCACTGGTGAAAAAGAATCACCAACTAGTGTCTGTATATATTATCAAGCTAGCGTTTAAAAAAATCCTACATTTGTACTCATGAAGAGAATTAGGAATGTGCTTATGCAATAAAAAGTGGGATTAATCAAACAATCCTATGACTGTTTTGTGCACACGGTAGGAAATCTCAATTAATAAATACCACTTGTTTCACTTATTATCACTTTGGGAAAGCTAGTTTATAATAACAGTACAGAAAACTAATGACTGTAGTTGTGTGAAAACATTCTATATACCGTGCCACCGACTATAGTGCGCGGGGGGGTGCGCCGTTGGTAAAAACGTGCATATTGCGCACAGTATATTTGCTAAAATACGGTAGACATGTACATTCCACCTTTTTTTATTTATGTATATAATATTTTTTTAACCTTAACCGACTTCCTCAGGCCCTCAGTTTTCCAACAACCAGTCATCTTCCTGGGGGCGGACGTGACCCACCCTCCAGCCGGCGACGGCAAGAAGCCATCCATTGCCGCTGTGGTAGGCAGCATGGATGGCCACCCCAGCCGCTACTGTGCCACGGTGCGTGTGCAGACGTCGCGCCAGGACCTGTCCCAGGAACAGCTGTACAGCCAGGAGGTCATTCAGGATCTGACCAACATGGTGCGCGAGCTGCTCATCCAGTTCTACAAGTCCACACGCTTCAAGCCCACACGCATCATCTACTACCGCGGCGGCGTGTCTGAGGGCCAAATGAAACAGGTGAGGGGCCGCTTCCCTTAGGTTCAGCTGGGATTTGGTTTTAGTGCCTCTATACTGGAATTATATCAAATGATATCAAGGTTGATTTGCAGGTGCTGCACCCTATCGAAACCCTGTCCTTTTGCCAGTGAAGGACACGGGTACTACCGGTGCCATAGTGACTCAGAGTATCAAGACATGCCACCTGTGCAAGTGGAGGCTGTCTCTAAAACTCTGACACAAACTTAGGGTTGGGAGTTTGGTTTCATGTTAAAGGGAAGATTTAGCATGGCTCTGCTAATTAATGTACTAATGTTAGCAATGATTCGTTTGTCATAAATATACATCTCAACACAGGCTAGTCAATTTCCATTTCAGATTGGAATCTGAAAGTATTGACTTTCTGTCTCTTCGTGCAATAAATATCACAGGGTGTAACATTACTAGAGAAGGTAGGTAGTACCACATCTAACAAATTGGCTGTGTGACAGTACTTTATGCATAACAAGTCAGAACTGTTCAACTGTAGTTACCATTCAAACACCAACCATTTTGTATTAAGACTTTTTTTAGTAAAATTTCTTTCTGTGCATGGCCTAGTGCAGTGGTTCTAAAACCTCTCTTGGGGACCCCCAGCCATGCCATATATTAGAGTTAGCACACCTGAATCAACTAATCAAACCCTTACCTATTTGAGTCAGATGAACTATTTCAGGGCTAGAGCAAAACTGTGAGATGTCCCGGGATCTTCAGGAGAGGATTGATAAACACTGGCCTATGGTAATCTGTTTGACAGTCATTTTAGCTAGATAAGTAGTATGTCTAAAATGTAGTTTGCTATACAAATAAGTTTCATTGTTGACTTAACGGCCCAGATTGTTAATACTGCTACTTTGACATTTCAGAATGTACAGACTTCAATCAAATAATTTCGAGCTTCCACCTGCCCACAAGCCACTTCATTGCAAAGGATTGCTTAATGCTTTGTTAATAGAACAACCTCAATTATTTAGTAAAAACAAACTCATTAGGCTCGATAAATTCTGCGTTGCGTCAGGGTATTTGTAGTTCTTTGTGCACTTACATTGTATATATAACAAAATGGCAGAAATGCCACATCCAGGGGAGTATTTGTTTAACTACTCGCATGCGTGCATCTTGAATTTTGCTATTCAAGCAATATTTTTTTTTGTCGCATATGCAAGTAAAACTGGAGCACTGTAGAGCCTGTCTGGGATTTGGGATACGTTGAATTCTCTGTCCTGCCACGTCGCTCTCCAGCGACTCCTTGTTTGCAGATTGGGTGTCTGTGTATTCAATTACAGAAGTATAGTTGGTCAATGTATTCATTCTGTACATGAGCTGTTTAAAGGCGTCCGTGTTGGATGAGGAGTGTGAAAAGACTAGGCGGCTGGGCGACATGTGGTTGGATGAACCATGTGAGCGCCGCTCACCATCCCACAGATCTGTCAAAGGAGTTGCGGAGCTGCCGACAAGGCAGGGTTAGTGGGAATTGGGCAAGACCAATAGGGAGGGGAGAAAAATGGGTGGGTAACCAAATAAAGGAACTATAATTTAATATTGTATATATTTCAACTGCAATCTATTTCAGCGTTATTTTTGATGGCTGAGGTAGCTTTGTCTTTGAAGTGCAAAGACTTTGTAGATGTTTCTTAGGAATGCCAGAATTTCCATTGCTGAGTGTGCGTGTGTGTGTGCGCGTGTGTTCGTTCAGGTGGCGTGGCCGGAGCTGATCGCCATCAGGAAGGCCTGCATCAGCTTGGAGGAAGACTACCGACCGGGCATTACCTACATCGTGGTTCAGAAGCGCCACCACACCCGCCTTTTCTGCTCTGACAAGGCTGAGAGGGTGAGTTAAGAGCAGGGCTGGCTCAGCAATACAGCTCCCAGAGCGCCCTGTGCATCCATCGGTTTTTAAGGGGAATTCAAACCCATGTTCTTGATTAGACTCTAGAGGGGAACACTAACCTGCAGACATGCAGCCCTCTGGGAATTGAGGTGAAATTTGGCAATGTTGAGGATGCTAACCACAGCTGTAGCATCAGGTTACGCAACTGTAAGCCATCGTGGAGATTAAATGACATCCGACCCTGTGTCTGTGGTTGGGCACTACTTCTACATGCAGTATCGTCCTGGGCTCGTATTCACAAAATGTTTTAAGGCTAAAAGTAGCTCCTAACACGAAGAGAACTTTGAAAAGTAATGGGTGTCACTCATAATTTTAGGACTCAAACATTTTTGGTCTGAGTGTTTCAAAGTGTTTTAGTCAGGCACGGAATTCCGTGATTTTATGGTGCATGTGCCATGGATCGTGATGCAGGAGCGGGAAAAACAAGCAACATATACTTCCAAAAGGGTATTCCATTTCAATTGTGTTGTACTTAAATTAACGAACAAATCGGAAATATCAACTTAATTATATAGTGTACTATTGTTTGGTCATTTTCCAGGATCATCTTTCACAGTGTAGATGAAGTATGTTTCAGTATAAAAACATTCCATTACCTGATTTCCATGTGAATCACAGGTCTGATTTAATCAGCTGTCTTTCTTTCTTGGATAGTTGCCCCCCCCCCCCCATCACCCTTCTGTCTCTATCAAATCTAGGCCGGCTCATGGTTCTTGTGTCGTGGATTGTCTTGCAGGAGCTAGATAAGCTTAAGATGAGGTTATCTAGCCCTGTGCCTGTCGTGCCACGCATGCTAATCAGGCAGATTGATAGCAGCCTTATTGCTGAAGAGCCTGGCATCCTGGACCAGAGCATCCAAAATGCGTTGCTGACCAGTTGTAAGGCCTTTGTTTTCCCTCGGTTGGACCAGGTTATGTCAGTTTATTTACGCTTTCAAAATACCAGCATCATCCGAATTGGCCAGAAGAATAGACCTTACTGAGTCCTTTAAATGTTCATGACTAATCTCAGGAGATGCCCAATTTGCCGGGCACAAAGGCCATCGTCCAGGGCACATAGGCCATCAAGCAAAATTGGCAAGTACATTGCTTTGCAAAGTTAAATACTGCATTTATTTGCTGTCTAGACCTAGGAAATGCTGTACGGAGATCTAACCCTATGATCACAGGATGAAATAGACAGGAGCATTGTAAATATTTTTTGTAGGATACAGGGTTTCCCACAGAAAATGTGTTAGTTAAGGTGGTTTGGTTCTTATGAAACCCTGGGATAATAGGCTTAACATTTACTCCATATGTAAGTAATTTTTTTTCTATTGTGTAGTAAAATCATTCACATTACATGCTCCAGACTTGTTACGCTGTGCGTTGTAGTTTCAACCTACAGTACTTAAATTAATTGCAAATATGTTATTCATACATACCGTATGTGTTATTCATACATACCGTATGTGTTATTCATACATACCGTATACACATACACATTGTCTCGCTGACAAATGTATGCACTGAGCCAGAGCTTAGCTATAACCATAGACCGTATATATTACTGGACGTAGCATCCGGTTTGGCAGAGTGATGCAAATGCGGAAATGCCTTGAACCTGCATTCTATCTGAATTCCAGCTGGGGGCGACACGTGTGGTTGCAAAAGAGGTCGGTTTCTGTGTAAGTCTGAGAATAAGACCCACTTCACACTTGATTTATTATCTCAGTGAACACTTTCATAGTGAGTTTGGTCCCAATCGCTAGTTTTAAGTCTTGTGTAATACAGAATGATGTTCATTTTTTGAATTATGGTCTCGTTAATTTTAAAATTGGTGATAAAGCAAGGGGTGTTAGGGCTTGGCTATGGCGTTCGGATGTACGACAAGACACTCAAAGGAGTCGAAGTTCAGTTTTTCCAGTAAGTGATGTTACATGTTGTTTAACATTTTGTTTAAACGTTTTTGTTATCCAACGTTAGCATCCCAATTAATGTCAATGTGCTAGCTAGATTACTCCTCCCTCTCTTCTAAAGTCGTCACATCTGCAACCAAGATGTCTGCGCCCGTAACGGCAAATTTGATGACTCAAATCATATCTCCACAAAACAATGTGTGACATCACACATTCTACGTCCAGTAATATATACGGTCTATGGCTATAACATGTAAAAGTAAATGTGACTGTAGGTTTCCTGTGTGTCAGTTTCCATAGGAAGGCAAAATTAAAGAACTCTGTATTCTCCTTTGTTTCTCCTAGACACAATTGAACCCATTTGAATGCCAAAATGAGAATGTTTGTCAGATCTTGCTCAGGAAAAACAACCCTTAGGTTCATCCTCCTCGGATTAAAGATCTAATTTACTCCCATTTAAGCATTACTCTCAGCTAGTTACACTCAGGACAATCTCACAAATGGATTCTTTTTCATCACCTTATTGCTCGAAAGGGGGTTTTAGGAGAAACTCTGATGCAACTAATCACTAAATGATGCAGAACTGAGATCTCCCATATGTCTGCTGAGCTCAAGAAGTGATGAATTTAAGCAACACATTTTTCCTCTGGGTTAGCCTGACTGTATTACCTGGTGTCTGTAATGACTTGTCTGTGTGGGTTGTGTTGCTGTCACAGCATGCATCTTTTTAATGTTTGGCTTCATTAAATATATTGACTGTTTGTAAAATTAGCATCCAGCTAGCGTAGCTAACTATCTGCAAACCAAACTAGCTAGCAAGTAACATTAGTCATTGGAACTCCTGTACTAGTAAATTGACGACTGTTACCGTTGTCCAGAGGTGGACTGGGCTACAAATTCAGCCCTTGCACTGTAGCTACACCCGCCCACATTAACCTTCCCATACAAACCCACCCACCCTATCCTTAGGCACACACGCTATGTCCCCATATAGGAGGTAGTGCTAATAAATACTAAGTATATTTCTACTAGTCACTGTACAAATAATACTAGAGTTCGTACTGTTACTGATTGGCTGAGTTCGTCCAGATGCCAATAAGACATTATTGGCCATGCTTGCAGATAGGGAAATATTGTTTTAGCACGCAGTAGGTCATGTTGTAAAATGCTATGTATTTTTTTTCATATGTAATTTGTTGCATTTTCATTATTCCACATTTTGAATATGTTCTTGCATATACACGTTCGTACATATGGATAATTATTTTAATTGTTTTAGTTTGGATGTGTAGTATATTGTTTGTTATAGGCACAATCTACGTAGAATCCTTGTCTAACCTCACTTGTCTAACCTCACCACTATGGTAGCCATTTCCTTACCTAGCTGTCAGGCAGGCAATCCTCATGAAATTAGTTGTAATGTTAACTAAAGTGGCGAAGGTACCTTTGTCAGAACTGTCAATCAAACCAGAGCTATACAGTGATGTCTGAGGTTGCAGGGTGGGCCCAATCTCTAGAATCAGAATAAGAGAGAATAAAAACCTGGACACCTAAAAGAAATTTAAAATAGAGTGGAGACCAGTTTTAGGCCAACAGCACCTACATTCACATTCTTTAGAACCCAGAGGCCTAAATAGGCATCACCTATTTTGGAAGGCGTCTTTAACACATTAGTGTTGTGTTGATTAAAAATGAAAATGAACACATTTTCTTTGCGGAGGTCTGACAACACTGCATATTTTTTGTTATTTTGACCAGTTGTCATTTTCTGCAAATAAATGCTCTGAATGACCCTGTTTTTTTTTGGAATATGGGTGAAAGTTTGTCAGTTTATGGAATAAAACAAATGTAAATCTTACCCAGACATACCCATCAATAATAGAACCAGAGACACTGATTTTGAAGTGGTCTCTTAATTTTTTTCCAGAGCTGTAGTGTACCTTAACCAGTCTCATAAATAATTCCTTATTAAACTGTGTGTGTGTGTGTTGCAAATGAGGACCCGTTTTAGCCTTCTGGTTAATTACATAGTGTAAACTATACTGTATGCATTCACTCGACTTGTGTTTTAATGTTAATCAATGTACAAATGTGTAGTTAGTTAAATGGCTTTGCCTAACTTATGACGTGTTAGGATACAATACAGTAGGCTACTGAATATTGGAGGTAGCTTAATGTTTCCCAGATTTCTCTTTCCATAATTAGCCTAGCCTACTACTGTTACAATATAGAGACAAAAACACTGGGGCTCAAGTACAGTAGTAGTTATTAGTTGCCACTGATACATTGACTATTTGCCAGTGACTCAAACTAGCTTCAGTCTCTGCGTTTTCATCCGAACTCTACTGCACTACTGTGTGCTGCATTAGCCACATCGGCTGCTATTTGGTCTCTCTCATAAACAGCCTCATACCAGAAGTTAACCCTCCTGAATACAGTTTGTTACTTTCAAGACTGTTGTAGCGTTTGTGTAATTAGGACCTTTGAAAAACTAAATCTAACATTTTTAACACCGTACCTTTTGTTGTAAACTATTATTGCTATTTTTCCAAGCAGACTTTTAGGGCCGGCCCATCTTTGGACCAGGCTGGCCTTTGGGCTAAATGCTTAACAGATTATTGTAGCTGAAATAAAATTATTTTTTCCACTTTCCTCCTTTCCCAATTCCCACTAACCCTGCCTTGTTGGCAGCTTCGCAACTCCTTGGGCAGATCTGTAGGATGGCGAGGGGTGCTCGCATGGTTCTTCCAACCACGTGTCGTCAAGCCATTAAGTCTTTTTGCACTGCTCATCCAACATGGAAGCCTTCAGTCAGATCATGCATGGGATGATTATGTTCAACAACTTCTGCGATTGAATTGACAGGCGCCCGATCTGAACACAAGGAGTCATTGGAGAGGGACGTGGCAGGATGGATAATCTGACAATATTTTTAAAACATCTGTTCAGCCCACCCCAGTAAAATATGGTCTAGCCATTCTGCCATTTGCCACATGGCCAATCCGCCCCTTCTGTTGTCAAAGCATTTTATCTGACTCAAATGTATTTCAATCATTACAATAAGTTTAATGTCCTCTTTGTTTTTTATTTTTAGTCACTTTTGCGAGACTCAACTGATGATGCTATGACTTCAAAAACTAGCATATTACCTTGCACCAGTGACAGACAGCGAGTCAGAAGTCTTCTGTTTTTCCGTTCAGCCCAAGGGCATATCTGACACTTTGGCCGAAAGAATGATTTTTAGGTGGGCATTAAGGCCACACAATGAGGCATCCACGGCAATGGCTGCTGGGATGTTCAGTCTCTAGTTTTAACGCTAAAACCAGCTCCTAAATCTGTGAAACGTTAGAGTCCGAGGACTATTAAGTCACTAGGACCAAATCAGAAAAATCCTAAAATGTGGATATAATTCTCATGTTTAATTAATGACACTATGGCTACATATTAATTTGAATATATTTATTTCAATATGGCACAAAACCTCCAACAGTATTGCTGTAATTAAATTCACTGCCACACCATCCCTTATTGGCCAATCACTGTGGGCATAGTTCTTAAGCTTGTTCATGGAACATTACATCATCCATAGCGACGGACGGGGTCAACCACACCTTTACTCTTACAGTAATGCCTGCGGTATTCTCGACGTTCCCGACCCAGGAATTTCGAGCGTGCAAGCTAGACAAAACAGAAACAGGAAGCATGGATGAGTTCGAGGGCACAGTAAACGATTCATAATAAAACTGTAAATAGTTCATAAAACGGTTAAGATAATCTTAGCCACTGTTGACAATAACGTCAATGCTGCTGCCAGTTCTGCCATCGTTTACCTTTTTCTTCTAGTCCATAGAAATATCAAAGTCTGTAGCCTCTCTTCAGTTGCGACACCTCTTTTCAGGAGAATACCTGCAACTAGTGATGTGACTTTGGCGTGCGCCATGTCAGGAACATATAATATACCGCAGGTTTAAGAGCTAACTGAATTCCTTTGTTGGTCACAGCAGCTCTGTGAATAGGTTTAACGATGCAACACTTAGCTAAAAATGTTAGTGCTGTTTAAAAGTCCTTTTAGTGGTAAGAAAATGTTTTGTGAATACAGGCTCTAATGCTTTTGAAATCCGCTTAATACTCCCATCTACTATTCTATGAACTGATAGTTTGACTCGACCAAAGTTTGAGGAGACGAAGAATAGGCCTCCCTCTGTTCAGCTAGTGCTTCAACATGTCCAGTGTCTTTTCTCAACCATCTCGCCCCTACAGGTGGGGAAGAGCGGCAACGTCCCAGCTGGGACTACGGTGGACAGCACCATCACTCACCCCTCGGAGTTTGACTTCTACCTGTGCAGCCACGCCGGGATCCAGGGCACCAGCCGGCCCTCCCACTACCACGTCCTGTGGGACGACAACTGTTTCACGGCCGACGAGCTCCAGCTGCTCACCTACCAGCTGTGCCACACCTATGTCCGCTGCACCCGTTCCGTCTCCATCCCAGCGCCAGCCTACTATGCCAGGCTAGTGGCCTTCCGCGCTCGCTATCACCTGGTTGACAAAGACCACGACAGGTACTGCTGGGAAAAAAAGGAATGCATCCTAAAAATACAATTGGCTCCCAAATTACTGGCAATGCACAAACAAGACTGTAAAAACTATAAACAATACAATTATAAGGTAACTCAAACTACCAAAGTGAGAAATAATGTACTTAATGTTTTAATGGAACCAACCAAAGTCAATGTCCTCCAAATCAAGGTTTCACAATCAATGGCACTCTTGAAGATTGTCAATACCAAAAATTTCAACCAGGAATTGAATTCCACTTATTTAAGTGAATCTAGGTCTTAAGGAAATGTATTGAGCCATGGCATCACTTCCTGTTCCACTAGGGTATAAAAACACATGGTAACACATGCAATATCCCTTTGTTATTTAACACCATGAAGAAAACAAAACGAAAGAACTGGCAGTTCAAAAGAGACAGATGGTTGAAGACCTTCATAATTTTGGTAATGGCTACAAGAAGATCCACAAACGATTAAATATACCACTGAGCACTGTCAGGGCAATTATTAAAAAACTCTAAACCTACGGCACAGTTGACAAATTCACCGGTAGATATGCACTTTGTCCCCAAGGATAGGGAGGAGGATGGTGAGAAGCAACACATTCTCCAAAAATCACTGTGAAAGAATTGCAGGCCTTGGTGTCATGGGGTCACCAGGTTTCAAAAAGTACCATCTGATGCCACTTCCATAACCACAGCCTTATTGGAAAGGGTTGCCAGAAGAAAGGTCCAAGGGCACTGGCCAAGATTGATGGCATAATGAATTCCACCAAGTATCAGGCAATTTTGCCTAACAATCTGGTTGCCTCTGAGTAAGAAGGGATTTGGCCGTAGGTGGACTTTCCAACAAGACAATGACCCAAAACATACTTCAAGATCTGCACAGAAATTGTTCCATGACAACAAAATCAATGTTCTGCGAGTTGAGGAGGGCAGTTTAAGAACAACCCAAGAATGTGAAGGATCTTGAATGGATCTGCATAGAGGAATGGTCAAATCCCTCAAGGTGTTTCTTAATCTTTTTTCAAACATTACAAGAAGAGACTCCATGCTGCAGTCTTGCCAGAGGTGGCTCCACGAAGTACTGAATAAGGAGTGCCAATAATTGTGTAACCTTTGTTTTGGTGAAAGTTATTGTGTTAAGTAATTGTATGAATTTGGTTGGTTCCATTACAGCATTAATAAAGTACAGTGTTTCTCACATGTAGGTATTTAGTTTCTTTAATTATATTGTTTTTTAAAGTAAAGTTTGCATTGCCAGTCAGCGGTGCCAGATATTTTGGAGCCCACTGTATATTGAATGGTTCAGGCTAAAATTGGTTTGAGAAATGCCTGATTCTTAATTGCATTAGCTTCCCCAAAGTGCATATTACAAGCTCCACCCCTTTGACATATTTCAAATTGAAGTGGATGGTAGTTATTCCCACAATTTTAGATTTGTAGGCAATTTGACACCATTGCTGGTTAACATGCCTCCAAAATTTGCATAGGTACAAAAATGTGGTGAATGTTTTCATTAAAGTCAAACTTGATGTTGGTAAGATTAAATATTACATTATCCAAAAGTTTAATATTGAAAGGGTGACTGTACAACAGACCTATATATCAAATGTGCAACATGCTACAAACAGTGAGCTCCATAATTAATTGTAAAGTGATGTTATTTTGGTTCTGTACTCAATTGTAAAACTATACAATAAGTATTAGGTCAAAGTGCAGACTTGAGCTTTAATTTGAGGGTATATTCTTACATGTCGGAGGAATAGTTTAGAAAACGTAACCTTGTGTACATAGTCTCACAGAACATTACAGTTCCACAGAATGTAGAAGTAATTGTTAGTATTTGGTCACATCTTTGCATGCAATGACTGCTGGAAGTCTGTGATGCATTGACATCACCAGATGCTGGGTATTTTCCCTGGTAATGCTCTGCCAGTTCTTTACTGCAGCCATCTTCAGTTCCTGCTTGTTTCAGGGACTTATTGACTTCAGTCTCAACATCGAAGATGCATGTTCAGTTGAATTCAGATGTGTTGATTGACCGGGCCAGTCAGGGATTTTCCATTTTTTGGCCATTAAATAAACAATTGTCCAATGTATTATGGAGCTCACTGTATCTAGCTATTAGTGAATATAACACAACCTGCGTGGTACCAAATCTCTCTGTTCCTAGTTTGAATATGTTCTATATGTCCACAGTCTCAGTAGCCAGTGCATTTGTTTGACCCTTCTTTCATCCTGCAGCGCGGAAGGCAGCCACGTGTCGGGCCAGAGTAACGGCCGGGACCCCCTGGCGCTAGCCAAGGCCGTCCAGATCCATTACGACACCCAGCACACCATGTACTTCGCCTGAGCCCTGCCAGCAACAGTCGCGCCTCAGTCCTCTCTTTTTGCCAGTCTCTCTCTCTTTCTATGTCTGTTTTTTCCTCTCTCTCTCGCGTCTTGATCTGCACCAAAACGGTTCAAAGCCAGTGGATTCTGCCTGTGGGTTTTGTTTTTTCTGTTAAGGGGAGAAAAAGAAGACCACATCCAGCATTATCTTTTTGAGCTGCCCTCTACCAGCAATCTGGCACTGAGTGACCGTTTTGGAGTTTCTGATGCACAGAAACAAAATGCACACACACGTTGAGCCATTTTTTTTTGCTAGGGAGGGTTTGGTTTTCAATGTCTGTCTTTTTGTTGTATTTTTGTAAGATGTGCTGTGCAAAATTGGAGCGGACTGGCGTCCTATTGTCAGTGGTGGCTCTTAGCTCTCCTAGCTCAGCAGGACTCTGTCTACTTTTACCTCAAAGCCCCTTCGGGCGAAAATCTGTCACAAGGTCTTGGGTTGGGGGTTTGCATGGAAACAGGTGGGGTCGGACCTTTTTTTCGAGAATGAGATGTGTATCTCTATTTTCCTTTTTATGAACGTGTTTTAAATTTTCTCCTTCTGTCAGTCTTTTACAAGCGAGGTCACCTGGGTATCCCTACCAGTCTTCTCCCGTTTAGCGAAAAAATAAGTGTGTGTGTGTGTGTGTGTGTGTGTGTGTGTGTGTGTGTGTGTATACACGTGAGTGTGCGTGTTTCATGGCAGGCCACTGAATTGTAAAGGGAAAATCAAGGATAACTGCTGTGAATGCCTCATTGGATGTTTTTTATATTTGTGCATTACATACATATACGTACATATAAATAAAAAATATTTACATATATAGAAGCAACTTTGAACAGATTGAACTATACAGGCTTCAGAGGCCGTTGGGTGATGTAGCGTTAGCAACCGTGGTCAAGCCTGTGTGTCTGGCTGGCATTGGGACCTATGAATGGTTGACAGCGTTGCCAGGGTAACGACTTTGTGTAAAGCCACAATGTTTGGTGCCCCATATAAGGAATTGGATCCATTAGTTACACGTTTGTCTGAAACGTTGTGATGTTAGGGTGGAGCTTTTTTCTTTCTTTTTCAAAAGGCGCCAGTCGCCTGTTATTTTTTTATTTTTTGTTTCTTTTGGAGCCAGATAACACATTAGCGTAACGTGTACAGGTTTCCTTTGCTACTGGCCAATTCATTGCACTGACCCGGTATGCTAGGCAAGCAACAGAGGGCACTCTTATCTTTATGCATTTATACATAAAAATCAAAAAGCAGAATTTTTAAGAGTTTAATATAAAGTTTTGTGGTTGATCTTAAATGTTGTTTAGATTTAGTAGGTTATTGTCGTCGTTGTCGTCGTTGTTAACTTGTTGTTAATGTTGTTCTCCATGACGATTTATCAGACCGGCAGCGGCCCAGATGTGTAGTTCTACAAGACCAGGATAAGACTGGCTGGGTTTAGAGTCGGACAATTTGTAGCATTTCGGTGGCGGGAGACCTAAAGTAGTATCGAATTACGCTCTCTTCTGCTTCTCAGTAATAGCGGGCTTCTGGTAGCAGGGAAGGGTCCTCCTGTATGGACAGTTGAGCTATCGTCGTCCTGTCCCCCTTGACTGCTAAAGCAGGACGCTAGCTTCAGCATGCAACACATTACATCCATTGTTTGCAGGGTCTCTGACTGAATCAGTTGACAATCAGAGCTGCAGTAGGAAGAAACTGAGACACAAGGGAGTGGGACAGTGAGGTATGCAATAGGCAGTGAGTAACATTTTTTTTTTTTTAGAACGTCAAGTGTTTATTACTGTTAATGTGTTTGTATTTGAACATGTATATCAACGTCTAAACTTACGGTGTTTTATTATTAACTAAGCTTCTGAACACCAGACATGAATTGACACAAGTAAAGCATAAGCACTGGACCTGTTGACACCTGACCAGTCACGGCCGCGGTTAAATGCCTTAACCGCAGTTGTGATTACGGTTGTGCGAGGCCACGCCCCCTCACATTGCAACACAGCGAGGGTGTAGGTGGAGCACACGCCTTAACGGGGTGGGACTGCTCAGTGAAAAAACCATTTTGTAATAAACCATCCGTAAAGCAGCAGGTTTGCTATGAATGAGTTTGAGCACCTACCTGTCGGGCGTGAGAGCCGGCAAATGGAAGGGGAGTCCAGATGGTCCGGGCATTGCTTGCAATAAGAAGTCGGGGGGAGTAGGTGAGACAACGTGCACTAGTTTTTCCACTTTTCTGGTCTTGTAGGGTTGTGTCCAGCCTGGAGGAGTATCCAGGATGTGGGTGTGGTCCCTAGCAGAGCAACAAAGGCAGAGACGACTCCTTTCCTCAGTTGTCAAATGTATTATCATTGCAA
This sequence comes from Umbra pygmaea, assembly GCA_016801145.1. Lineage (NCBI taxonomy): Eukaryota > Metazoa > Chordata > Actinopteri > Esociformes > Umbridae > Umbra > Umbra pygmaea. Next base: position 6,811 of record JACXGM010003276.1, on the reverse strand, counting down.
AGCAATATTATCCCTAAAATCCAGTTTTCAAACAACAAAGCTATAATTCTTATTGATGTGGCTGTTGGTCTGCTCTTTCTATTGCATTTGTGTTTCTGTAACTGGTTTTATTTTATGTTTTTTTTGCTTGTATCAATCAGTGGGAATGTGCATTCGGTGGACTAGCTATTTAGGCTCTGAGAATTTTAAAAGAACTTAAACATTTAGACTTTGCTCGTCTGCATGCAAGAGTATTGTCCCTAAAAAAAATATATATATATAAAAAAAAGACTTCTTTAGAATCATATTTATTAAGAGACCGAAGAAAAATATTGTCTTTTTTTGTTCCTGGTAAATGTTGATGAACTTAGTGAGACTGTTTTAGGCTAGCAATATTGTCCAGTCTCCAAGATGTATTTTAAAGATTCCTACACACGTCAGTAAAACATGGAGGCACAGGCCGACGGAGGCTGAGGGCTCAAGATTTTGCATTGTGGTCCGAAGTCAAACGAGGTACTTTCTTCAAACATAGACCTCTGTAAAGCCCTGACCCTCAGTCCCTGCACAGGCCTGGGTGTAGCGTCCATTTAGGCCTCCACTGCCTGGTTTGTGCCCCTGCCACGCCTCTCGGGGCTCTCCTGTGTCTTGGCTCTGCCGAGCTGGCCACCCACACAAGCGCACTTTCTCTCTGTGGGGGGCCCCGGCCAAAGGTGCCAACGGCCACAGGAATACCTCTTTTTAACCTTTTTAACGATCCATTCTTTCTGTGCCCCATTTGAAAGAGAGCATGGTTTATTTTTTAATTCCTCTTTGATATAATATCTACAGATTTGTTATTTGACATTGTGTAAGTGTAATGTTTAGTTCTTTTTTTCCTGGTGTGTAGCTCTGCTGTTCATTTTTATTTTCTTGCTAGTGGTCTAAGCTGTGTGACTGTCCAATAGCAATAGAACGGTACCCTGTCTGACCTGCTGGGGAGGGGTTGGGGCTTCCTCAGGCCCCTCCCACAAGGGTGCCTAATCCCTCGCTGTATTGCTATGTGACATGTTTATATACTTTTTTTATTTGTATTTTTTTTAGCCTGCAGGGAATATTTGTGTTATTGTGCAAATTAATAAATTGGTATTTTATGCCTATATCGTACACTATGGTTTCTGTTAATTCTTTCCTTGTTTGTGTAAATGTTTTTATAATGTAGGTAGGAAGGAGAGGCCATTGAGACGGGCATGCCAAGGTAGACTGGGAGGAAAAGCACATGTAGTCTGCTGACCCAGGGTTATAATCCCAGTCGCCAGGCAGCGTGTGCTCCAGAGGCCAGAGCAGTACTACAAGCTCTGGCACTGAATTATTAGTTTTACTGCTACATTTAGTGTTGCTGTCTGTCACAGTGCAGGATCATGGCACTGGTGCTCTACCCGTTTCTGTCAGTAGATGGCATTGCTCTCTCAAGCCAGTAATCAGTTACCAGTTTGAAAAATATCAGTCTGATGGTATTCATGAACTTATTTTCTAAAGTGTTTAATGAGTTCCATGAATTCCTATCTGGCCTAGTTGTCATGGCAGATAATATTATAATTTGTGGTGATTTTAACAGTCATATGGAGAACTCAAATTACCTTCCAAAAGGCATTCGGAGACTAATTGACTGTTTTTGTCAAACATGTCTCAGGACCTACACGCTGCCACAGTCGTACATTAAACCTTGTCTTGTTGAATAGATTTTGTTGACATCAATGTTTTTCGTTAAGCTAGGAATTTCAGAGCACCATTTTATGATTTACTGTCACGTCAGTTACTCCAATTGGAATCCATTTAAGGACTTTTAAGAGCTGCACAACACATTCTCTGTCAGAGTTAACATATGTGGATGAATATTTTCTCTGTGACATCTAATTCAGTCTCCAGAGAGGTAACCTCTTCATTGTTACTCAATGCCTTGGATCCCCCACACAGCACATTAAACCTACAATATCATCGTCTGCTCTTAATGCTCTAAATCTATTTTACTATGCCCAAACTCCTTTCCTCGTTCACTTTCCCAAACGCACAAGAATGACCAGTTTTTATAGCCATTAGCCGATCACCTATCCTAATCCTCCTTTGCTCCTAGGGATGTAGAGTTAAATCCAGGCCCTATAGCCCCCACTGATACGCCAACACCTCAGGTATTCTCATTCAATGACTCCTGTAACCGCAATGGCCTTGGTTTCATGCATGTAAACATTTAGGGGACTACTTCCTAAAATCGATTTATTCACTGCGTGCCTTTAGCACACTAAGCCAACCCTGACATCTGTTTGAAACCTGGCTTAGAAAATCCATCAACAATTCTGCTATAATCATTCCCAACTGTAACATCTTCGTCAAGACCAATCTACTAGAGGCAGTGGGGTGGCAGTGTTCTGTAGGGACAGCATACAGAGGTCAGTTATCCTATCCTAGGCTGCCCAGTTTGAGCTACTACATTTCTCTCCAGAAGTAAGTCTTTACTGTTGCTGCCTGTTACAGACTCCCTTCAACCCTCAGCTGTGCCCTAGATACTCTTCCTGAATTAATAGCCCCCCACTTATCCTCTGGGTTCTTATTGTTCAGTGACCTCAACTAGGACATGCTCAACATTACATTTACAATCTAAGTTTTGATGAGTTAAACTTCACACAAATTGTCAAGGAGCCTACCAGGTACAAACTAAAAAACAAACAAGGGCACCAATGTAGATGCTATTTTAACTAACATGCCCTCAAAATACCCCTGTTGTCTTCAGCCAGGACTTCAGTGAGCACTGCCTCATTGCATGTGTCTGTAATGGGTCAGTAGTCAAACTACAACCCCTCATTACTGTCGAACACTCTCTAAATCACTTTAGTGAACAGGCCTTCCATAGTTGACCTGGCACGGATATCCTGGAAGGATGTTGACCTTATCCTGTCAGTCGAGGATGCCTGGTTGTTCTTTAAAAGTACCTTCTCCATCCTGAATAAACATGCCAAACACATGTTTAGAACTAAGAGTAGATATAGCCATTAACTTACTGTAGATCTGACTGTTTTTGTGCTGGAGAACAGCAATCTGTGGCTTACTGCTTTAGCCTAAACGAAATCTGTATGACATTCAACTCTTGACGGAAGTTTGGAATCGGCACACAGTCAGGAATGTTGAATCAGAAGGGCTAGATTACCTGGACCTGTTCTTTATAAAACTGCAGCTATCATTGCAACTCTCATTACTAGCCTATTTTAAACTCTTGTATCTTCAGAGATCCCTCAAGATTGGAAAGCAGTTGCGGTCATTGCCATTTTCAAAGGGGGGGACACTCTTGACCCGAACTGTTACAGACCCATATCCATCCTGCCCCGTCTTTCTAAGTCTTTGAAAACCAGGTTAGCAGACAGATTACCAACCATTTATAATCCTACAACACACTTTCCAGTATGCAATCTGGATTCAGAGCTGGTCATGGCTGCACCTCTGCTACCCTCAAGGTCTTAAATGATATTACAACTGCCATTGATAAAAAACATTACTGTGCAGCAGTCTTCATTGACCTGGCCAAGGCTTTAGACTCTGTCAATTATCACATCCTTATTGGCAGACTTAATAGCCTAGGTTTCTCAAATAACTGCCTCGATTGGTTCACCAACTACTTCTCTGACACGATCCAACATATTAAATCTGAGGGTCTGTTGTCTGGACCTATCGGTGTCTCAATGGAGGTGCCACAGTTTTCGATTCTTGGGCCGACACTATTCTCTGTGTTTATCTACGATGATGCTCTTGCCGCTGGTGACTTTCTGATCCAGCTCTACGCAGATGACACCATTCTAACATCCAAAAGAGCTTAGATGCCATTCAAAACTCCTTCCGTGGCCTTCAACTTCTCCTAAATTCGAGCAAAACCAAACACATGCTTTTCAACCGGTCACTAGCTGTACCTGACAGCCCGACCAGCCTCTCCACTCTGGATGGGTCTAAGCTAGAATATGTGAACACCTACAAATATCTAGGTGACTGGTTAGATTGTTCACTTTCATTCCAGGCCCATATTAACCATCTACAATCCAAAGTTAAATCTAGAATTGGCTTCCTATTCTGCAACATGGCCTTCTTTACCCATGCTGCCAAACACACCCTAATAATAATGACCATCCAACCGATCCTCGACTTTGGTGATATCATTAAAATAATTAAATTTACCTCTTTAATTTAGACTTCTGTTCCACTAACTGTACATATTTCCCCCACTGTATAAGTATTCCAAACGTCAACAATCTTGTCAAAACATATTTCCAATGCAGCTATTCACATGACATTCGGACCAGACATTGGTGTTAACTCAACTTAGCCACCCAGCTAAAGAAATCATAGCATTCCAAGTAATACAAAAAGTTATGTGCAATAAAGGGAAATGACAGGAAAAAAGTAATGAACACAGTATGAAAAAACATAAAACCAGCTGATTCACTAATTAGTTCAGCTTCCTGTGGCACTTTGAATCAGCTGGGTAATGCTTTTGAAAAAGGGTGCCCACCTCTTAATGCAAGTAAACACCTCATTTGTCACCAAGGTGTCACGCAAGAAACATCCCATGATGGGTAGAGACAAAGAGCTTTCCCAAGACGTTTGGAACAAGATTGCTGAGCAACATAGCAATTGGACTGGTTACCGATGGTTTTATCAACTCCTAAATGTTCCTATAAGTACCATTGGGGCTAATGTCCGCAAGTGGAAAGAACATCACTCCACCATCAATTGGCCACGCACAGGAGCTCCTCGCATGATTACCAACCGGGCAGCCAGATATTTAGTCAGAAAAGTAGCCCAAGAGCCAAGGCCCACCAGAAAAGAGCTTTAGAAAAACCTGGAATCTGCAGGTAGAGTCATCACTGAGAAAGCAATGGGCAATGCACTCCACCACCACGGTTTCCATGTGCGATCACCTCCATTACTCCAGTAACTCCCTTACAGAAGAAATTATATGTTGAAGCTTTTTTTAAATTAGCTATGTAACATTTGGAGAAGCCTGTAGATTACTGGAAGAAGATAGTGTGGTCAGATGACAAAAACCAAACATTTCTGGAACAATACGACACCATGTTGGGAAAAAGAATTATCATACGTACAGTGAAGTTCGGAGGTGGAAGCATCATGGTATGGGCCTGTTCCTCTTCATAGTACCGGCGCAATCCAAATCATTAAAGGGAAGATGAATGGAGCCATGTACCGGGAAATTCTTGTAGAATCTGGCGCTGGCCACCAGGAAAATGAGACGTGGATGGACGTTCCAGCAGGACATCGATTCAAAACATACTGCAAAGGAGACTGTCAAGTAATTCCAGTGGAAGAAAATAAAGGTGTTTGAATGGCCCAATTATTTACCAGACTTCAGCTCAAAAAACATTTGTGGAAGGAACTGAAGATAAACATTCACAAGCGGAACCTTCACAATCTGGAGATCTTCTGTGTAGAAGAATGGGCTAGAATTTCAAAGTGAACACTGAGAGATTACTGTCTTTGTACAAGAAGCGACTTGAAGCTATCATTGCAAACAAAGGCTTCACCACCAAGTATTAAATATATTCAGTTTAAGCATGTTCAATACTTTTTTCCTGTGTCATTTCCTTTTATTACACATACATTTTTGTATTGCATGTAACGTTAGGATTTCTTTAGCTGGGTGGCTTAATTGAGTTAATACCAATGTCTAGTCTGAATTTCATGTGAATAGCTGCATTGGAAATATGTTTTGACAAGATTGTTGACGTGTTGAATACTTGTTTCCCTCACTGTACTTGCATTGTTTAGTCTGAGGATTCACACCCTTTGTTTTTACTATATATTTTATTCTTTGTTCATTCCCTTGTATAATTGATTTGTATCTTGTGTAATTCATGTGTAACTCTGTCTTCCTGCACCTTTGCATGTATCTTGGCCAGGTCGCCGTTTCAAATGAGAAACTGTTCAACGTGCCCATCTGATTAAATAAAAAATTTAATGAAAAATTACCTAACTGAAGATTTACACATTATCCTGTGTAACACCCTGGATGCAGTCACACTGCTAAAAACTAAACAAAGCTGTATCAAGAAACTTTCTCCCTGGTATACAGAAAACACCAAAGCCCTAAAGCAAGCATCCAGAACATTGGAGCAGAAATTGTTTCATCAAAATACTTTAAGGGTGGTGAGTTAGATGGTAATACACAGTGTGAATGATACTCAATCCTCTTTCAAGGTGGTCAGTTATATGGTAATACACAGTGTGGATGATACTCAATCCTCTTTCAGGGTGGTGAGATAGATGGTAATACACAGTGTGGATGATACTCAATCCTCTTTCAGGGTGGTCAGTTAGATGGTAATACACAGTGTGGATGATACTCAATCCTCTTTCAGGGTGGTCAGTTACATGGTAATACACAGTGTGGATGATACTCAATCCTCTTTCAGGGTGGTCAGTTAGATGGTAATACACAGTGTGGATGATACTCAAGCCTCTTTCAAGGTGGTCAGTTATATGGTAATACACAGTGTGAATGATACTCAAGCCTCTTTCAAGGTGGTCAGTTATATGGTAATACACAGTGTGGATGATACTCAACCCTCTTTCAGGGTGGTCAGTTAGATGGTAAAACACTGTGTGGATGATACTCAACCCTCTTTCAGGGTGGTCAGTTAGATGGTAATACACTGTGGATGATACTCAATCCTCTTTAAGGGTGGTCAGTTAGATGGTTATACACAGTGTGGATGATACTCAATCCTCTTTCAAGGTGGTCAGTTATATGGTAATACACAGTGTGGATGATACTCAATCCTCTTTCAAGGTGGTCAGT
>JACXGM010003275.1:18068-42623 GCA_016801145.1 Umbra pygmaea | reverse complement strand
AACACCCTCATAGCCAGACAAAGACAACCCAACACCCTTACAGGCAGACAAAATAACCCAACTGTCACGACGGCCAAGGCTGTCGTGGCAACTCCCCTAATGGTGATGGACTATATGTTTTCAACTTCAACGTGCCAGCATAGCATCCCGGGAAGGCAGCACTGCATTTGAGAAAATATGCAAATGAATCCGTTGAACGTGAAGCGACTATCCAATAGAAGTAGAGCACAGAGGAGACGTGGGAAGGCTTGCGGTGAATCAATGGAGAAACTGATGGTGGCTGTAGCCCGCAGCTGTATTTGAGGAACACCCATCAACGTATGAATGGAGGGTACCCTTGCTACAACACCCAACTGCCGTGTCGGACAAGTGGATCTGTGCCGATACTGTCACGACGGCAACTCACCTAATGGTGATGGACTATATGTTTTAAAGTCTATAGTGTTTATGTACATTTCATATTATTTCATGTGTTTGTATGTTTGGTTAGGCGCTGACCTCTGGGCGCTGGAGTGGTAGGCAATTGGTTACTCATTGCGCACGTATGGTGCACTAGTTAACTCTCTACACCGGTGCGTAATGAGTAATCAAGATGCCTATTTAACACCGGCGTTCCAGGGGTTCGGTGCGTGTTATTGTGAGTTGTACACTCCTGTCGAGAGAGAGAGAGAGAGAGAGAGAGAGAGAGAGAGAGAGAGAGAGAGAGAGAGAGAGAGAGAGAGAACCATTGTAAGTTATTTCCATCCTGGTGTGCTATGCTGATGTGTCGGATATACATTCATATTTGATTTAAAATATGGTAATTAATTGGATTGCTGTAATTCATTGCACTGCGGGATAATAAGGTAAAATGCACTATGATTAATCAATCGGTTATTTATTGCTTTGACTTTGAGCTTTGACCGTTATGAAAAAAGGCTAAAAGGAAGTGTGTAAATCTACCTGTCTAATTTACCTTAAGTTTTTGGGGAAAATGCACTTGATATTACATTTTGCTGTATTCAGTTATTTCTCTAAGTTTCAATTTGTTTCCCGTTTTAAGTTCCAGTTGTGAATACTAATCTGTTTTTGATTGTTAATGCCTTGTTCAAACTGTAGGGGAACGTGTGGCTTACGTTCGTTCATTACAACATTGGACTTGACTAAGCTACATCGTGTCCGTGTTTTACTTTCTATTTTCCCCCTTTACAGGTACGAACAAAGGTTGTGATATGTTTTTATTCGTGTATATATGTTTTCATACAGTAATAAACATGCAGTGAGTAAAATATTAGTTACTGTGGTAATTTAAGCATGTGAATTTAGTTTATGGAGAAGTTTTGTTCTATATTAGCCTGCATGCTAGCTGAGCCACGTGAGCGGGGTGAAAGCGGGGTACCATTGTAACATTGCCTATTATTCTGTGTTTCGCTCATTTCATATGGTACGCATAAAACAATGCTAATGTAATAGTTTAAGGGAAATAGTGTTGAACGTGTGGAAGGAAATATTGTATGTGTTAGTGCTGCAATTGATGTAAATTATTCTGGAGTAATGATAAATAAATAATAGCAGTATTTTGCAAGGTGCAGTTAACATTTTTTTATTTTATTAAATTAATTTTATTAAAGGTACTATTTCAAGTATCGACAATTTAAAGAGACATTATTTTGTTGTAAGTAGAGACAATATATGGTTTGTTACATTTTGTAAACCTACTGATGTTCATGGAAAAATATTCATTACAACATTGGACTTGACTAAGCTACATCGTGTCCGTGTTTTACTTTCTATTTTCCCCCTTTACAGGGGCGCAACAGTTGGAGGCACTGCTGAGATAGTGTGCAGCGTGGTCCAGCATCTACCAAAGGTGTCCCCAGCCGTCACACATCTCTATTAAACAACTCAGACTGTATGGAGCAGGTGAATCAGCGGCAGTTGTCTGAACTCCAGGTAGCTTGTAAAGCTGGCACACTAGTAGATGAGCAACAGAAAAAAAATTAAAGAGGAGGAAAGAATATTGGAGGAAATTGAGGCTTTGCAGCTTCAGTTGGCAAACACACAGAAAAGAGAAATGAAAAGGCTAGCACCAACAAGGCAGCCACCGCAGAGCGCAGTCAACAGTTCTGCACTTCACCCATGGCACAAAGACTTTAAAATTGCTGGCCAAATTGGTGAGCCTGGTCAGAAAGATAAACTGACTTTTTCAAGCCTAGCACGACAAATTGAACATGGCTTAAGCAAGGGTTTTCCTGAACTGGAGGTTACAGATGCAGTGATCAGAGCAATATCCCCTGGCATGCAGCTTCGAAGCTATTTAGAGGGCAAAGCTGAATTGACTTTACCCACATTGAGGCGAATACTCCGTTGCCACTATCAAGAAAAAAGTACCACCGAACTTCATAAGCAGCTGACTTCAGAGGTGCAGGGCATTAAAGAAACCCCACAAAACTTCCTTATTCACAATTTTGATCTGAGACAAAAGATCTTATTTGCTTCACAGGAGGCTGAGTCTGGTCTTCAATATGACCCGGGATTGGTGCAGAAAATGTTTCTGCACACTGTATTAACTGGGTTGCAGAATGACAATATTAGGTGGGATCTTCAGCCTTATTTAGAGCAAGCGGATGTTTCTGATGAACTGTTGCTTGAGCGAATGAACACAGCATGTGCCTATGAGACAGAAAGGCAGAATAAGAAAAAAAAATTGGGACAACAAAAGCCTGTGACCACCCACGCAGTTCAGTCGAGCCGTGCTCCTGCAGAAAAAAATGAAAAACTGCCAACTCAACACGATTCTAATGTTCCCCCAGCTGTTCTCTCCCAGCTTGAGGAAATTAGAACAGAGATGGCTCTATTGAAGGATTTTAAAATTGAAGTGTCTCAAATTAGGGAGTCCAAGCGACAGCCCCAACACATGCCTCGACAGCCACGACTAATGGGGGGGGGGGGGGGTGGTGCATCAGGACCACAATTCTTAGGTCAGCGGATGCAGGACCCATCACAGGGATATTGGTTCGCTCCAGACGTCAGACACCAAGGAGGAACTGCTCAGTATCACCAAGGGGTTGCACCACAGCGCAGCTTCCTCCCTGCAAATCGGGGACGAAGGAGAAAATGTTTTGGCTGTAAACAGAGTGGGGCTGGAGATTATTGCACCCACTGTTACAGGTGTGGTAGCAGTGAGCACTACTTGGCAGGCTGTCGAGGAAGCGAACAGAGACAGTTGGGGGGTGAGCTGTTAAACGGGGGAAGGTCACTCGCACGGGACGGGGAGTGACTGGTAATGAAGCAAGGTCCCATCAATGTGCACATTGTGGACTAAAAGGGGAAGAAGCAGTTTTGAAGCAATGTGCATCTTGTAAAAAGGTGCTCTATTGTTCGAGGTCATGTCAAGTTGATAATTGGACTGAACACAAAATTAAATGTGAACCTCCCTCATGTATGATTACAAACACTACCTTAAAAAAGGGGAAAACAGCCAAAAGGGTGCCATTAGAGAAAAGTACATTGTTGATTGCTTTATCCAAGGGGAAAGTGTTCAGGCTTTGTGGGACTCAGGTTCCCAAGTCACCATATTTGATGAGTTGTGGAAAGAAGCACACCTCCCAGATGCAAGACTTAGAGATAGTGTAGAAATTCTAGACATTACCCCAGATTTTGACATTAAGGCAGCAAATGGGGAAAGCATGCCATACACAGGTTGGGTTGAGGCAACTTTCAGGTTAGCTTCAGGAGCTGCATCTAATACAAATGTTATTGTACCCATGCTGGTAATGAAGGGTGGTCAGGTTATTCAACCAATCATTGGGTCTAATCTAATTAAGATCATTATAGACGAGGAATTGAAACAATTTAACAAAATGGACCAGGGACAGATGAGTAGAACAGTAAGGGCAGCATTCCCAGGCCAAGCAAGGGCTTTTGTAGAACAAGTAACAGCTATTGTAGAGCGAGTCAGTACCAAGCAAGTTAACGAGTATGTCGTCTAGACAAAAAGGGAGAGGATCAACATACCTAAACACACGTCAGTCAGGGTTGAGTGCCATGTAAACATGGACTTTCCATGTGAAGATAAAACACTTCTCTTCGAGCCTGATGTGAACCCCCGCTGGACTGAGGGACTCGAACTGTGTGACGTGTTAGTAAGAATAAATAAGGGCAGCAAGAAACCCTCTATTACTGTAAGTGTGCAGAATTCTACAGATCATGATGTGGTGTTAGCAGGAAGAACTGTAATCGGGACTGTCCAACAGGTCCAGGCAATTTACCCGGCCACCACACAAGAGAAGTCCTGCCCTCAAACTCCAGCTACAACCAATCACATCAGAGCTGAAGAGGAGAAAACTACCGGCAAGGTTTGGGATCCACCAGTTGATCTGGGCCATCTCAGTGAGTCAGAACGTGATATAGTTGCCAAGATGTTAAGAGAGGAGTGTACTTCCTTTTTGAGAACAGATGATGATATTGGCTGCATAGAAAACCTGCAACTCAGCATCTCCCTGAAAGACACAGAGCCGGTAGCCAAATCATATCTCTCAGTGCCTAGGCCACTTTATTAGGAATTGAAGGATTACTTGAATGACCTCATCGCGCAGGGTTGGGTGGAGAAGTCTAACTCACCATACGCATCACCAGTGGTGTGTGTAAGAAAAAAGATGGGAGTCTACGGCTGTGTATTGACTTCCGTAAAGTAAACAAAAGGACTCTCCCTGACCGCCAGCCTATCCCCAGAGTGCAAGAGATAATGGACGGCCTAGGAGGAAATTCGTGGTTCTGTCTTCTGGATCAAGGGAAGGCATACCATCAAGGGTTTATGGCAAAGGAGAGCAGACCCATAACCGCTTTTGTGACACCATGGGGTCTCTATGAATGGGTTAGAATCCCTTTTGGCCTGATGAACGCTCCAGCTGCCTTTCAGCGCTGCATGGAAGAATGTTTGGAAGGGTTAAGAGATGAAATTTGTATTCCATACTTAGATGACACCCTGGTCTTCAGTAGAACCTTCGAGGACCATGTTGAGCATGTGAGGACAGTACTACAGCGGCTACGACAGCACGGAATAAAATTAAAACCAAGTAAGTGTGGAGTGTTTAAGCGTGAGGTCCGCTACTTGGGGCGCATCGTGTCTGCTGAAGGCAGTAAAATGGACCCTGCTGATACTGCGGCTGTGAGTGCCTTAAAGGAGGAGAGGCCGAGGACTGTGGGAGAATTGAGAACAGTCATGGGGCTACTGAGCTACTACCGACAGTACATCAGGGACTTCTCCCGTATCGCTGGCCCTCTCTTTGCTCTGTTGGAATTGGACCCTGGAATGGACAAGCAGGGGAATCGTAACTCAAGGACAAGGAAAGTGAAAGAGAAGCACAAAGGGACACCTTCACACAAGCCGATCACATGGACGGACAAACATCAAAATATACTGGAGGGATTGATTGACTGTCTAGTTGAGCAACCGATACTTTTTTCCAGACTTTAACAAATCATTCATTTTACACACAGACGCAGTGTTGTATCAAGAGCAAGAGGTTAAGCTTCGCGTAATAGCCTATGCCTCACGCACACTGACCAAAGCAGAAAATAATTACCATCTTCATTCAGGAAAACTTGAATTTCTGGCTTTGAAGTGGTCAGTTACTGAGAGATTCAGAGATTATCTAATCAGATCACCTTGTACTGTATATACAGACAACAACTCACTCACCTATGTGTTATCAATAGCTAAGCTCAACGCAACAGGACATAGGTGGGTTAGCTGATTTTGATCTAACAATTAAATATCGCCCAGGCAGAGAGAATTGTGATGCTGATGGCCTTTTGAGGATACCCTGTGATATAGGGACAATGATCAACGAATGCTCAGAAGAAATGTCCCCCCCCCCCTGTTCAGTGCAAACCACAGTACAAGCTGCAGAAATAACTGTCTCGCACACAGTGTGGTCTGTGCTGGCTACTGGGTATGCGGAAACAGATGAGGAAACAGATGAGGTTCTCTTTCGACAACAGCTATCTGTCAAGCTCAGAGGGATGATCAGGATATCGGCCCAGTAATCGCTTGCAAAGAGTCAAATGAGAGACCTATGGGACAGCAGCTTAAATCATTCGGGACACGAAGTAGATGTCTCCTCCGTGACTGGGAGAAGCTCAGCTTTGATGAGGATGGAGTACTCCACCGAAAGACTGTAACCAGGACACAACTGGTTTTACCTGAAATATATAAATCAACAGTTTTGAGACAGCTTCACGCCCAAATGGGACACCAAGGAGTGGAATGCACAACATCACTCATTCGGGATCGCTTCTTTTGGCCACACTTGCAGAGAGAGATAATGCACTATGTCACTCAAAAATGTAACTGCCTTAAGCAGAAAAAGCCCTGTCGAGAAACAAAAGCACCACTCACACCAATTGTCACCACTCAACCATTTGAGCTAGTATCAATTGACTTCTTGCATCTAGACAAGTGTAAAGATGGATATGAATACATATTGGTAACAGTAGATCATTATACACGTTTTGCCCAAGCCTATCCCACCACATCGAAATTGGCCAAAACTGTTGCTGACAAGATATTTAATGGTTATGCGCTGAAGTTTGGGTTCCCCCTGAGGATTCATCATGACCAGGGAGGGGAATTTGAGAACCAGTTATTTGCACAGCTAAAGAAGAACTGTGGGGTGATGGGCTCAAGAACGACGCCGTATCATCCTCAAGGCAATGGTCAGACCGAGCGCTTAAATCGTATGATACTACAAATGCTGAGAACGCTTACTGAGAAGCAGAAGTCGGATTTGCGAGAGTCATTGCCAAAACTCATCTATGCGTATAACAGCACCCGATGTGAAGTCACAGGTTTCTCACACTTCTACCTCCTCTTTGGTAGATCACCAAGATTACCTGTGGACTTGCTGTTTGGTTTGACCCCTGAGACTGGAACTGTGGATCATAAGGAGAACATGAGAAAGTGGAAAGAACAGATGCAAGAGGCATACGAGATCACCACAGCAAATGCAAACAAATGTGTTGAGAGGAGCAAGAGATATCATGACAGCAAAAAAAATATCATAATCTTGTCAAAATACGATGCCTATTCAAAACGATACAAAGAAGACGTTTTTTTACTTCCACATTTAATTAAATGGCATTCATGTTAAAAGGCATTCAAGGGATATACGGCGCTAGTGTTCTCAAACATGGTTTTCAAGTAACCTATTTCTGATGTTGAGTCAGACGGTGGCGAAAACAGAGAAGAACATTAGGCTATTCCGACTCCTCGCACAAGAGAATAATTCTGTAGGTAAAGACGAAATCCCATGTTTCTCAGTTACTGCTTTTGTTATATTTACATTAATTGTCGTATTTGTATACTATTGATTTTGTAAACCAGATATTTATCAAGGGCTTCAGGAAATTACGTCGGATATTTGTACTCCCGTTGTGCATCACCAAATCCGATTGCTTAATAAATGGACAACTATCAAAATGCACAGACTGTTTTTTTTGCAAAACCCAAAGGTTTGTTTTACAAAACAAATTTTATAGGCAAAGTTGTATCAAATACAAATCCTAGTATGCCTACTATGTGTTTTCGCCATTTGTTTGGCATTTTGTTTGAACAAATTTAAATATTTTGATATATTTATTTGAGATTTGAAACAATTTTGTGTATTAAGAAGTTATATTAAAAGTTTGTTCTTTCAGTAATGTCATTATTTCCCCCAAACAAATCATAATAACTAGCCAGCAGCATAGAGCCCTGTATTGCACTTCTGGTTTGCTTATAAAGCTAAGTAGGGTTGGGCCTGATTAGTCACTGGATGGGAGACCATTGCTGCTGGAAGTGGTGTTGGAGGGCCAGTATAGGGCAGTCTTCCCTCTGGTCTAATGATCATTCCCAATACCCCAGAGCAGTGACGGGGACATCTGCCATGCGTAGGGTGCCGTCTTTCGGATGAGTTAAAACTGGTGTCCTGCCTCCCTGTGGTCACTAAAGATCCCATGCCACTATTCCTAAGAGTTGTCCTGGTGTCCTGGACAAATTTCCAATCTGGCCCTCATACAATCATGGCACCCTAATAATCCCTATCTCTCAATTGGCTAATTCATTCCTCTCTCCCCCTCCTCTCCCTCCCTTCCCCCAGGCCGTTGCTGCAAATGAGAAAGTGTTCTCAGTCAACTTGCCAGGTAGAATAACAGTTAAACTAAAAACTAATAATCGGTCGATTAATCGGTATCAGCTTTTTTGTTTTTCCAATAATCGTTAATCATATCGGCCTTGAAATACCATAATCGGTCGACCTCTACTTACATGTAGTACATTTGTCAATATTTGGACAGGTCATACACCAGCAATTGTAATTTGTAAGCAACCAATATTATACCAGAACACTTACAGCATCTTGTAATGTGTCTACTACCATTCAATCATCAAACAAAGTGCCTAGTGGCCTTGAATAATAAAGTGCTAAATGTATAAGTACAGAATCCTTTAGTTTAAAGTAGAAAGATTAGAAAGAAGAGTAAAAAACATTTGGGGAAGAAACTTGAGTTAAGATTTTTCCAGGTTTTTGACAAGTTGACCTATACTGTTTGGATCCTTTTCCTCACAGAAAGAGGAGAGGGGGAGAGAGAGTGGTAACCCCTGGAGAGTCTAGGAGGACAGGACAGGACAGGAGAGAGACAGACAGGAAGGAAAGATTAATGGGTGTGTGTATGTGTTTGTGTGTGAATTATGGAAAAGTTTGATTCATATAACTGGATTGGTAAAGGTGAGGCACTATGTGCCTGCATAAGCCAGCTAGTTGCTCACTAGAGGTTTTACCACAGGGTGAGCATCCGGTTTGGCAAATTGACGCAAATGAGTATGTGCCTTAAACCTGCATTCTATCTGAATTCCAGCTGGGGGTGATACGTCTGGTTGCAAAAGAGCTCTAAGTTTCTGTAATAGTCTATGAGAATGAGAGACATAATATACTTGATTTATTACCTCAGTAAACATTTTCATAATGAGTATATGGTCTCAATCACTAGATTTAAGCCTTCTGCAGTTTATCATGATGTTCATTTTTTAAATTATAGTCTTGTTGATTTTAAAATCGTCGATAAAGCAAAGGGACATTTAGGGCGTGGTTATGGCGTTCGGTTGTACGACAAGACACTCAAAGCAGTTGGCATTTCACTTTTTTCCTGTAAGTAACGTTACATTTTGTTTTACATTATGTTTTAATACTGTTTTTTGTTAGAATCCCAATTAATATCTGTTAGCTAGCTAGATTACTCCTCCCTCTAGTCTAAAATCGTCACAGCCGCAACCAAGGTGTCTGCGCCCGTAACGGCAATTTCGAACAAACCAATGGGTGACGTCACACATGGCTCCATATAGTAATTATACAATCTATCGGTGTTACCAGCAAATAGTAACAAAAAATTCAAAAAACTTGATTGTGTGGGTGGGGTGGGGGGCCCTACAAGACATTGTGCCCAGGGGCCTCTGAATTCTTAATCCGGGCCTGCTTGTTGGTAATATAGTTTTGTGCAGTTCCAATGAGTAGATGTCATCAGCTACACCTATGCAGTCCTTAACTCTCTCAACGTTCAGTAAACATCTTGAACACTCCTCCTGCGCTTGGTCTCCTGTCTCTCCTACAACACAACACCAACTGTGACACCAACACCCTCACATTGTGACCTAAAGCTGCATGACTCCTGCAGAGTCTGCTGCTCTTCCCTAGTGGTGCACACAATGCATCAGCAAAAACTACCAACCAATGTCATCACATTTAAACTAACAATGGGATTTAATTCTCTAGTTCCTCCGTGGCACACCATCCTCAGCTGGAGAGAACATGAGGACCAGCATGACCCTGCTGCTGCAAAAATAGAGAGCGAGAGAAAGAAAAAGAGACAGAGCAAAGGCACTGCGCCATGCTAGGTTATGATCACCTGATGAAAAGTAGGTCCCTAGGTTATGATCACCTGAGAAAAAGTTGGTCCCTGGGACAAGATAAGGCAGTAATCCTTCAACAAAGGGACATCAGACTTTAATGAAAGTGAAACCTGGTGCTGAGTGGTGTAGAGGGAGGGTGGGGTAATGAAAATAACAAGGCATTTGGACAGGACTCAGCCATGAAACCTCCTCCAAAATATCCAGATTAAGAACCACCAGTAATTTGTTCCGGTTGACCTGTGCACTCCAAATCAATATTAGGGCCAACCTTAGATTTTAGCGAATGCTCTTATCCAGTGCAACTAGTGTAATAACAGGGTAAACTTAGGGTAAAGTGCCTTCACACATAAAACAACATTTGGCACAGTCAAGAATCAAACCGGCAACCTTCCAACCACCAAAAATATTAATTGTATTCTTTTGCAAACAGGGAGGGAAAAGGAATTATATAAGCTTTTCTATAAAGTATGGTTACATATGGTCTGACTACCTAACCACTGAATCATCTGACACCATACCTTGCTGCATGATAGTGCTTCTTCCTGAGCCTTACAAAGCACACTGTAGGGTGAGGCAACAAAGAGCAGAATTGGGGTTACATTCACGGATTTTAACCCAACATGCTTTCATATGACAATGAACTAAATGAATATTTCTGAACTTTAAAGGGAATATGGGCATTCGAATGTGTGTCTAAGGGAGGAATGGACTCATGCTGGATTCACACCAGGCACTGCAAACTGGTTGAGTTCCGGCAGAAGTCCATTCATTTCAATAGGAACCAATCCGCACCGCTGCAGCAAATATACCAAATCTGTCGAAATGTGGATGCAGTGCGGCGGGTGTGTTGCAAGAGTTTAAATTATCCAACTAGTGCAGTGCTTTGCCGCACGGCACTAGAACCAGAAGTTGATGTACCACCAAGGAAAAGCTATGTCCCTTTCACCTATGGGTTTATGGGATTGGGAGAAAAGGTTTGACAGCTCAGGAGATTTCGTCACACAAAGTATTGTCAATGAATACTAAACTAATAAAAGCTCCTGCCAGTCGCCTTGCTGGAGGACAGTGGTATGCAACTGTAGCAGTATAGAAATAGGGTTGTCTTGCTGCAATGAATTGCACCTGCCAACCACTAGGGCCGCGGTACATAAGTACGACCATCTCCCCACACTCCGGATGAAGCATAATTTCCGGGTCAGTTGTGGGTCCGTGTTGCTAATGTTCTGCGCCATAGCGTGTGTCTGTGCAGGGTAGCGACCGAGTGCTTGGTGGCATGTGCTCCGTTTGATCCCGGGTTTGCTTGAGCGGTGGTAAAGGTCCATGGCAGTGCGGGTGTTTCTCTCCCTCCACTCTTCCTGTGTAGCTTTGAGGCCGAAGACAGGGGATTTCGCCGCTGGCTGAAGGAGGCCACTGCTGTTTTGTCTCCACTGCTTTGTCTACATTATTACTGTTTTGTCTCCACTGCTTTGTCTACATTATTACTGTCTTGTCTCCAAGGATAATTGTGCAACTATAATTATACTGGTCTACATTATTACTGTCTTGTCGCCAATGAGGAATGCACAACTACAATTATACTGGTCTACATTATTACTGTCTTGTCGCCAATGCTGAATGCACAACTACAATTATACTGGTCTACATTATTACTGTCTTGTCGCCAATGCTGAATGCACAACTATAATTACACTGGTCTACATTATTACTGTCTTGTCGCCAATGCTGAATGCACAACTATAATTATACTGGTCTACATTATTACTGTCTTGTCTCCAATGAGGACTGCACAACTACAATTATACTGGTCTACATTATTACTGTCTTGTCTCCAATGAAGAATGCACAACTATAATTATACTGGTCTACGTTATTACTGTCTTGTCGCCAATGCTGAAGGCACAACTATAATTATATTTGTCTACATTATTACTGTCTTGTCGCCAATGCTGATTGCACAACTATAATTATGCTGCTGTTTGTTCTTCTGCTACAGGCACAGCTTTATTTATAACACTGTCTGCCCATGACTAATGTAGTGGACGTCATCCTCCCACCTCTAAGTTGTGGCTCTTTTTTTAAGCTGAATGACTGTTAGAGGTTCATATTATAGTTTATATTACTTTTGTGTTTATTTGTGTGATTAGTTTGGTTATGTGACTCCTTTCTTGTTTTAGGTTATATTTTTTGATACCTGTTTGAATTTATTGTGTAACTTTTCTTTGTGTATCCTTTTCAGGGGCTGTGGGCTGAGGTGGTGGTGTCTTTCCGTTTTGGGTGCTGTGTCATTTTGGATTGGTAGTATCTCTGTTTGTGGGTGAATTATTTGTTTCTTTGCTTTAGGTCGTTTATTAATTCTTCTTTCCCTTTGTGTGCCCCTTTCCCACCATAGGCTTTCATTTGTTTCTTTTTATTATTTGGAATGAATGGGAACAACTTTTATACAGATGTCTACTTGTCTCATTAAATAAATTATAATTGTAACTGGGAATGACTTTTATACAGATCTCTGCCTGTCTCATTAAATAAAATATAATTGTAAACTGTCAACCACCTGTTTGCGTGTGGAGGTGAACGAACTTGTGTTATTTATTAGTGTAAACTAATTCCTTGGGTGCAATTCCCAAGGTGGCGTTGTCATGCAATTTACATTGATTTACATTGAGAGCCTTTCGTATCGCCACACAACGTTGTCCTCCATCTTGAAGATCGGAAGATTGATTACGATGTTGATTGCGGTGTACAAGTGTGTTTGTGTGACGGTGCTGTATGGTGATTTTTTTGCTGTTCCTCGGTGTGAATCCAGGATAATGTTATGGCTATTCCCAGCAATCTCACTTCTTGGCCTAGCTTTGATGGCATGCCAATAAAGAACTGGGGCCTCATTTATAAAACTTTGCAGTGGATTTGCGTCAGAAGTGGCTTACAAACCAAACATATGGCGTGCGTGCACACAGGAATATTCTGATTCATAAAACTGTGAGAATGCACGTCCTATGCCGGTTTCCCTTTATAATTCACAATCAACTCTAAATGTGGCGTAGCTTTGGCGGCTTCATGTCACTTCCATAGTTGGCCATAAATAGTCAGTGAAATGTCCACAAATTAATATTCATTGATTGAGACATCATGGCAAACACGGAGAGGAAAACCCCAAAAAAACTTTTCTCGATGTGAAGTAGAAGTTCTTGTCGGAGAGGTGGAAAAGAGGAGGAAAATCTTGTTTGGAGGGCACAGTGTGGGCATCACCAATCCCAAAATGTTTTTGGAGTGTCAAAAGGTTGCAGACGCTGTGAATGCCACAGCCCCAAAAAGTCGGACCGTGGCCCAAATAAAAAGTGGTCAGATCAAAGTCGATGCCAAAAAGTCTAGCACTTCATCGTGAAAGTGTGTCTGCCATGAGTGGGGGAAAGTGTGTCTGCCATGAGTGGGGGAAAGTGTGTCTGCCATGAATGGGGGAGAGTGTGTCTGCCATGAGTGGGGGAAAGTGTGTCTGCCATGAGTGGGGGAAAGTGTGTCTGCCATGAGTGGGGGAAAGTGAGCCTGCCATGAGTGGGGGAAATTGAGCCTGCCATGAGTGGGGGAAATTGAGCCTGCCATGAGTGGGGGAAAGTGTGTCTGCCATGAGTGGGGGAAAGTGAGCTGACCCCTCTTGATGAGAGACTGGCAGCTATCATCAGGGAATCTGTTCAAAGTGGAATGGTGAGTGAGGCGGAGGGGGAAACTGACGCGCCAGATGCACCGGATGACACCGGTAAGTGAAATTAGTTAAATTAATGCAGTCTAGTCACATATATTTAGGCTACACAATGACATTTCATTCACAGAAAATAATCTTTATTTCAGTTGCTGGGTGTTCCAGCGGGGAAGGTGGCTCCGATGCTGCAGGTGAGATGCTGTCTGGGCCCAGCGTCTCCACGGCACGTGCATCTCAACCCTCCAGCAGCGGCTGCGTCCTCAACAAAGCAGTCCTGCAAATGCAGAGGGAAATAATCGACTCGATCAGAGAGGTGGCTAAGGAGTTAAAAGGAATCAAGACTGTCCTGACTGATATCAACAGAACAATGAGAGAATTTAAGAATAAACAGTATTATGTTTCCATACATTTTGTGGATCTTCATGAGCGACGCATCACTTCCAAATGCTGGTTCACAGCAGCAGCATTTGACTCAAATGCCTGGGTATGGGGTTCAGGGTCGGGGCCAACACAGCCATCGGTGTCAGGGGGTAAAGCCACGTTTTTAGGCTGTGCCACATTGTGTAGCACAGCACATGCTAGCACAATTTGGTGCAACTTTTCAGGTGTACAGTAACCTCCCTCCAGTTCTGTTGAGGCAGCATCATGTGCCCTTTAACAGCCCGATGGAGCACTCCACTATAGCACGAGCTTGGTTGTGGCACATGTTTTAGTGCCTTTCCTCTGCAATCTGTGGGTTGAGGACAGGCGTAAGCAGCCACTGCTTGAGTGGATATCCACTGTCCCCTGCAAGTATAGTGAAGGGGTTAGACATCGAAGTACAGTAAAAATGAAATATGTCTATTAATCAAACGTACCTAGTAGCCAGCCATCAGGCACAGCACCAGCCTCGAGTCTGTGTCCAACACTGTGTCTTAAAATGAATGAGTATGTCACAAACCCTGCCCCCTGAGGCCTGTGTCTTTGTTGTCTGTCTTGTTTTGTTCGGTGTTGCCTGTTCTAGGAGGAGTGGGTGGGGCCACCCATTCCTCTACCTGCCAGCTAATTCACCTAACCTGTTCCCGATCTCCAGTCACCCCTATTTAAGGAAAGACCTCACATCCACTCACTGCTGGATCGTTAAGTCACACTAGTATGTGCTACCTGCGAATGAAGCCTCAGAATTCTTGCCTGTTATCCATCTGCCTCTGTTTTTCTCAGCTACTGTTTGCCTGGTCAGTAATTCTGTGTAGGAACTCCTGCCCGCCACCACTCACGTTCTAAATCACCTGGAATCCTGGAACTACTCACCTTCATCTCTTGCACCTGTGCACCGGACCATCTACCATCACCACCAACCACTCTTCAATCTGCCATCTACCTGGAGACACATTCATTCAGCAATATATTCCAACCATCTCTCTTCATCTACCACAACCAACAAAACACACAATTTATACTTACCTTGTCTGGTCTGCTTTTGGGTCCTCTCCTCAGAACTCTGACAGAGTCATGGGTTGACCCAGACCACTGAGCCACTACATTAGTGAGCAACATGTCTGCATAACAAATGATTTGGACATTGATCGAATTAAAATGCTATCGATAAACAAAAGGTGTCACCATTTCTCATTTCACCCATTTCTGTGCGTATGCCTGTGTCAGAGCGTCCGTGAAGGACCACACTATTCCACATCAAGTTAGCCTTTTATAAATCCCCATTCTTGGGTAGGGAGCAGTCTTCTTTTGTGCGTACGCCATGTTTTTAAATGAGACCCCTAGTGTTTCTTCAGAAGGGTGTCTTCCCAGTCTCCTCCCCTCAATGTCCATAAAGTGGAGAGAAACTCCCGTTGCATCTGAAGATAATGGGCCCTATTTTAACAATCTAAGCGCATGGCGTAAAGCGCATGGCGCAAGTTCTCTTTGGGCGTGTCCAAATCCACTTTTGCTAGTTTGACAGCGGATAAAAGGGTCCATGCGCCGGGCACATGGTCTAAAAGGGATGTTGGATCTTCATTAATTCATAAATATGTTTTGGGCGTAACATGCAATAAACCAATCAGAGATTCAGTTCCCATTCCCTTTAAGGGCTACCCTGTAAATCCAGAGTTCTTGCAAAAGCACAATTTGAATTTGCTCAGCGAGTTACTCTGGCACAGAGTAATGCTGTTCATTAACTATGCCCTTGTAGCCGAGCTGCACTAATCACATCACATTGGTGTATCTGATATAGGCGTGCCAGAGGCGTGCTAAACAGATTATGACAGCTCTGTGACCTCAAAGTCATTAGTAAACATTGTAAGATCGCTATGGATGAACACCAGTTGTTTAAAACGGCATTTAATTTTTATCCTCTAAAAGAGGAACAGAAGACATCGCTCGAATCATTCCTTTTTAAGAAGGACGTTTTTGCTGTTTTGCCGACCAGATACAGCAAGGGTTTAATATACCAGTTAGCTCCGCTGGTAGCTAAACGTATGGGGCTTACCCATAGGGGCTCAGCAAAAACCCACTGGTGATTGGTCGTAGTGTTATCCAATTGCATACAGTGAGATTTTCAAATGCATGATTGGTGCCGCCCCTCGAGTTGGATCATTTTCATTACTCGATGCAAGACCCTTAATCCTTAGGATTTAGGTCTGGATTTTTCCAGGCTATTTAAGAGCCAGGCATGTTTGTACCTTTCACGCATTGCTATTATGACGTAGTATTTTTATTTTGTAATCTTTTGAATGTTCGTTTGCTGCTGCGCTTCCCTGTGTGTGTGCAACAAGCATAGTGTGCACGCGCATAACAATGACATGCTGGGCCATTGACTTTAGACCAGGTTTTTGTTGGTCAAGACCAGGTTTTTGTTGGTCAATAGACCAGGTTTTTGTTGGTCAATAGACCAGGTTTTTGTTGGTCAAAAGAATCCCTGTCCAGTGCCTTAAGATATCAATACACTCAGAATTATCCTAAACACACCTCCCTGTTAGACAAGCACAGCCATGGGCGCAAATATGGGCGCAGGTGCATTTGCTATTTAAACGACACGGGCGCCGGATGGGAATTTGACAGTTGTGTCGGTCCACACTTCAGAGAGATCTCAGCTTGACAGGGTATGGATGAGTCACAGCAGGACACCGCGGGTCAAGTAGAAGTGGCTGGAGGACCTGGAGGGTGCCACAGGCAGAAGGCTTCAGTAGATGGTGCCTGCCAGCCAACTCTGCAATGGCTCTATTGACACGAAAGTGGTGCTGACAATGTAAGAATGAAGTGTTTCATTCCCTCTCATGACATGACAGAGTGGAATGACAACATGCACAGAGATGACACGAACAGGCCCGAGGTGTCTCTTAACAACCCAGGCAATAATAACAAAACAATGTGCCTTTGGTTGAGAGAAACCCATCCATCTACATAATGACAGATCCTTAGGGCAGTGTTCCATCCTCACAGAAAGAAATGTATGCTATTAAAACTGTCATGAAAACATGTGAGCCAACTATATAACCAACAAAACTCATGAGAACATACTGTAGACTACACTCATGCATAATTATGATGAATGGAAATCTTGTGTTTTTGTTTTAAAACCTAGGGTATCAAAGAAACACTGGAATTTACATGGGTCTTAATCACATACCAACTTGTCGTCATCTCTATGAGCAATGGACGGCTCTTCAAAGAATCTCTAAACTGCCCCTTGCCATGTCAGATAGATGGCTGCTGCTACGAAGAACCATGGGGTATATTCCTGGAAACCTCTGGAAACCCAAAGGAAGGTTAAACAAGGGCAGGGCTGGAGTAGAGCAGGGGTCAGTACCAGGCCAGATATCTGAGTAACTTGGATTACTTCCACAGGTTGCCTATGTAATACAACCACCAATTCCACATACTGGCTGGGAAACATGGTCCATATTCATCTCCATTCACAGGGTCTTTCTCAAACTATTAATTATGGAGTTGGCAGAGTTGTTTCTCTCACAGCAAATTGGCAAATGCCTGTTTATCAGTAGGACACGGAGCACACAAACTCAACTAAATTTTTACCAACTTAAACTCAACTCCCCCTTAATGCTTGGAGGATTATACACTATATAGCAATATAGCATTGTATACATAATGATTCAGAGTGTAATATGACTAGCTATACAGACAAGAACCTACCAGCCCAATAGCAACTAGCTGTACAGACTGGAACATACCAGCCCCATGGTAATTGGCTGTACAGACTATGACATACCGTAGTATGATGACCATGGTAACTAGCTGTACAGAGAGGAACATAATATGGCCATGGTAACTAGCTGTATAGACAGGAACATACTAGCCCCATTATAACTAGTTGTACAGACAGGAAGATAGTAGAACCATGGTAACTAGCTATACAGACCAGAACATACCAGCAATACATTTTTACATCTGAATCATTTAGCAGACACTAGTGATGGGCATTTCAGCTCTTTTCAGTGAGTCAGCTCATTTGGCTCAGCTCACCAAAAAGAGCCGGCTCTTTTGGCTCCCAAACGGCTCTTTAAAAAAAGTATTGTTTTCCAAATCACAGTTTGCGTTAGTTTCACAAAGTTTTTACAAATTCGACATTGTGCTCTTACATTGTCAACATCATTAAAATGCATCGAAATGCTGCTTTGCTTCAGACTATAACAAATTTTTGCTGTTTTACAAGATTTTACTTGCAGGTATTCTCCCTCTATCTACTTGGCTGAGTGTGCTCTGCTGCTGGCTAATTTCAGTTGGCAAGGCCCTCCCTCCACTTGCGAATCTTTGTTTGACAGGAACCACAGGCACGAACAAACAGGCAGTCCTTGCAGTCAGGACGGATGTGTGTGCGTGAGCATATAGGCTTATAATATTTATTTTCTTATTTTTATTTGTTAATTCTATTTGGTAAAATCTTTTTTAGTTTTCATTTCTTTCAGGTGAACGTTGGAACTGGCTCTTCTGATATGCGAGTCGGCTCCCAACGTTCACCTAAAAGAGCCGGCTCTTAGAGCCGACTTGTTCGCGAACGACCCATCACTAGCAGACACTCTTATTTAGAGCGATTCAGAGTGAGTGCATACATTAGGAGAAACTAGGTGAAACAACCACAACTTAGTAGTAAGAGCGTTCAATATATGATACAGTGAATAGACAAAAGCAGTGCTAGAGAATACTACAGATAACAAAACATTTTAAGAAAACAGAAGTGGAATATAACTAATTTAAATACTCATTGAAGAGGAAGGTTTTCAGACTTCCTGAAGATGGGTAGAGACTCTGCTGTTCTAGCCTCCAGTGGAAGCTGGTTTATTGAGGAGCCAGGATGGAGAAGAGATTTGACTGCATGGATTAGGAGCTGACTTCCCCAAGACTTGGGATGGTCAAGGATTGAGTATTGCCTAAAGGTATAGGGGAGCTCTTCTTGTTGCTCCGTAGGCGAGCACCATCACCTTGTAGCAGATAAGAGCTTCAACTGGGAACCAGTGGAGTGTGTGTAAAAGTGGGGTGATGTGGGAGAACTTGAGAAGGTTGAAAACCAGGTGGGCCACTGCATTCTGAATGCGTTGTAGCGATTTGGTGGCACACGCCGGGAGTCCTACCAGAAGTGATTTGCAGTAAATCAGACATGAGATTGTGAGTGCCTGGATGACTACCTGCAGGGGCATAGCACAAGATCCTGGGCCCTATGTATAGGCGGTCCTGATGGGGCCCCATGTTATATATATATAATATATTCCAGACGTTTCAAGGGCCCTCTCTCCACTTGGGCCCTGGTAATCAGGATTGGTTTTACCCCCAGTCCAACACCCCTGACTACCTGGGCTGCACCCTAGGTGATGTAAGGTTATGCTCTGCAAATGTTACAGATTATTAACCTGCAGGAATGAGTCACACAACCTCGATGTTTGCAAAGAACAAGATTGTATCATCCAGGTTCACGCCAAGGTTCTTTGCACTCTGGGATGGTGACACTGTACAGTTCTCAAATGTGATGGACATGTCCTGGAGGGGACAGGCCTTTTCTCAGAAGAAAAGCAGCTCAGTCCTCTCAGGATTGAGCTTGAGGTGGTGTACTGACATTCACGTAGAAATATTAGACAGGCATGCAGAAACACAAGTTTTCACCTGAATGTCAGAAGGGGGGAAGGAGAGAAATAGTTGTGTGTCATCAACATAACAATAATAGCAAATTCCATGTGAAGTTATGACAGAGCCCAGGGATTTTGTTTAGAGAGAAGAGGAGAGAGCCTAGAACCGAGCCTTGGGGAACACTGATGGAGTGTAGAAATTACACTGAAATTCTAAACTGTATAAGATCACAATAAATTAAGCTAGGTTTGTCATTTGCCCATTTAGTGATTCTATGTCAATAAGTGGTCAACTAAGAAAGCTGAGGCGAGTATCTGCATTATAGATGTTGGTTCTGGCAAGAGTCACGGTCAAACAAGACAAACATTGAAACTAGAGACATACTGTTACAGTACCTCTGAGACTTAAAGACTACACGACCAACAGAGGACAAAAATCTTGTTGATTTCTATTAAAAGTTTTATTAAATGCGAACTAGGTCATATTGTGAATTAGAGCATGTGATCTTCAGATCAGAAAGTTAGTGCTTAAGATGAGGCCATAGTTTCCAATTTGAAATTTTAAGTGGAATGATGCAGATGGCTCAGTGGGTAGGGAGTCAGACTTGTAGTCAGAAGGTTGCCAGTTTAATTCCTGACTGAGCCAAATGTCATTGTGTCCTTGTGCAAGACACTTCACCCTAATTGTTAGTTGCTGTAAATAAGAATAAACTGTTCTTAGTCAACTTACCTGGTTAGTGCTTTAATTTAAAGGTTAAATAAAAATAAAATAAATAACAGCTGAAAACTATTTTTACTCAGTCAGAGCATACTATTTACTGAGTTTCAACACACTAATATCCAAGGTCAACAATGTTTAAATTGTATTGAATCTTTTAATAGGAAAATTATAGGCCTAATGATTAAATTCAGGACTGACTAACATATTCTTGATCGTTATTATCCTATGCATTTGTCAAATGTGATTATTCTAAGCATAAATAGCAAAAAACTGAAATTCCCTTTAGTGACAAGGTGCTCTGTCCTTGAGCAAAGCAATTAGTCCTAATTGTTATGCCAGATACAATTCCAGATCCCTTAACTGTGAATCCACTCCCAAATTTGGTTTAGGGATGGTGGGAAGCAAAACTCACACATTTATAAAATACACCTTGTACATGTGTGAAATAGGAAAATATAAGCATAGAGCTACATACACAGCTCAAAAGAATTAAGGGAAAATGCAATCATCACAGTGTAACACGAAGACACTTAAACTTCAAGTATTTCAATTTGGCCAGTTAGGAAGCATAAGCAATTGTGAATCAATGTCACCTGTTTTGCTGGGTCCACTGGAGCAGCAACAGCAAGACAACCTTGAAAAAGGTAATGGTTTTGCAGGTGGTGGTCACAGACAATTGCTTTCTCCTTATCATTCCTGAATGTTTTCATTCCTCCAGTTTTGCATTTTGCTGGTGTCATGGAGAAAATACCTGACTGCTGTTAGGTACCAGGATGAAATTCTCAGACCCATTGTCAAGACCATACACTGGTCAATTGCGCCCTGGGTTCCTCCTGGTGCAGAACAATACCCGGCCTCATGTGGCTAGAGTGTGTAGGCAGTTCCAGGGTGGAACGAAAGTATTGATGCCATTGACTGGCCCTCACGTTCCCCAGACCTGAAACCAATTATTAACCTCTGGGACGTTATATTTTGGTGCATCCAATGCCGCCAAGTAGCTCCACAGACTGTTTAGGAGCTCACTGATGCCTTGATCCAGGTCAGGAATTAGAGCCCACAGGACACCATCCGCCATCTCATCAGGAGCATGCCCAGACGTTGTTGGGAGTGTATACAAGGACGTGGATTCACCGAGTTCGAACAGACTGTGATTTCAATTGTTTACTTTGATTTTCAGTGTGAGTTTGAATTCTTAATCAGTTGGTGATTTTGGTTTCTATTGACCATTGTTACATCATTTTGTTCTCAACTAAAGAATTTTATCTTTAATATGTTTCGTTCATTGAGACCCAATGCGTGATTTGAGTGTTCTCTTAATTAGTAGTGTATAAACCTGACTATAGTATATTGAAATGTGGCTGAATAGCATAGACATAAATAACATTGTCTGGTTCTGAAGACAACATGAAGGGTGGGTAAGGTTTAGAACCACAGGAAACATCCATGAAATAAATCAATTGTAGAGACCATAGGATAACTGTTATTTTTTTTGCACTATAGCACATGACTAAGTGTTCAGTTTACGTTGTCTCCACTAAGTAGAAAATAGTTTTTCAAGCTGCTATTTCAAATTGGTTTGGGAGTATTGTATTTACGGTAATTGAGGAAATAGGTCATCAGCAAACAGGCTATTTGATAAGGTCGTAAGTGTAGTTCTGGCTTAGCGCCAATTGAAATAGCATCTGCTAAAATACTCATTGAACAATGTCCCTAGCTTGTCTTTGGCCCAGAGCAAATGCAACATGTGTGGGTTGATTGTTTTCTGCTCAGACATACAGCACGGAGAACAGAGCTCTTCAGCGTTCTCCCTATACAATGATGGAGACAAGTCACATTCTGTCCCCTTGCCCCTGTGACATTCAGCAAAGAAACCAATGTTGTTATTATCAAGGGGATAGTAAGAAACACGTCATGACTCACATGTCACACACTTTCCTGCTGCAGCCTGAGCATGACCAACTATTGGTCACAGTAGTGGAGCAACTACACACTGTGTATTACTAGACGCTGAAATTGTCATGGAGAACAGGTCGCCTTTGACAGGTGCTGGGCACAATACACACAGCCCTGCTTTTTTACAAATATGTCCACGTTTTATTGTGTATAGATTTTGACACTGTGACACTGTTTCAAAACCCTTTAAATATAGTGAATAAAGTTTTATCAGCTCCGATACAATGAGAGAAAAGTCCAGAATGTTGAAAAGAATATAAGCCCAGGTTATAAAAAGAGACAAAAAAATATTATTGTATGTAACAAGAAACTTTGTGGTGCTGAGTTGTCTTATCAGCAACAGGGCAACACACTCAGGAACACTTGACCGTCATTGTCATTTGCTTGACTTTATCAGATATAGAGCAGTGATTGCGTCATTCTGCAGCAGATGTATTTTCTGACACAGCTATGGTTTTTCCCAAAGCAACTTGCAAAGGAAAATGTCAGGACTTGACCATATATAAATGACTATCAATGACTGACACCAGGCATGCTTTTAATCTCAAATTGAATGGTTGTTTACTTCTCTTTTATTGCCAGTAACAGAATAGTGACATGACATATGAACACGCCACCCCATCAACATCCCAGACACACTTGCCCACATCATTCTTCTTAAGCAAGTCATCTTGTGACCAACTCTCTTGGCCCACTGACTGTTGCTTTCTTCAAAAGACCCCCACCTGCCTGTGTTTGTCTCTCTTTCCGCCTCAGGATGTTAAGAGGCCCAGTGTAGAGCACGGAACTAAAGAACAGGACAGAAGGTGTTTTCTGTTCCTGGGCAAGTCACTGTTGGTCAGGTTATGAAAGCCATCTAATGATGCCAACTTTACCAGAATACTTCATGACTAAATGGTGGTTACATAATCGGAAAAGTTCTGTTCCCACTTGCCGCACCACGCTGTCAGAAGACAGAGTTCCAAATGCAGATGTTCCTTTTTGGTTCCAGGTAGAAACCTTTGGTGTTTGAATTACCCACCTCTGTGGAAGGGATTTTTCTTGAGGGGGATGATGGTTCTGTCTAAAAAAAAAGGACTCTTCACATTATTGTCCTATGAGGACAGCCGAATGTCCCTTTTAGGCTATAGAATGCATCTTTCCTTCTAAGGCTGTAACAGAATTCTGTTCCACCTGAATGTTCCTTTGACTTAATTTATTATTTCCCAGTTTTTCTTCCCTCCCAATTCCCACTGACCCTGAAATTGTATTATTCTGTGGCTTGATTGGCATCTCCAGGATTTATCCTGTTGATGAGCTGCAAGAACAACATGAACTGGGATGTCTTTGACTTACGGGAACAACACAACTAAAAGGCATGCCAAGCAGTGAAGAACAAGAATACAGAGGTCTCTACACTGTTGCTTGGAGAAACCTTGAATAGTTTCCTTTTTCAGCAGCGTCTGGTTGGTAATCACATTTTGAAACACGCTGCAGCAAATATCGTAGCGGCAAATGTGAGCATTTTACACAACATATTATCTGGTACAGGATTCATAAGTGTGCCAAAGGTACTCACAGATGCTTATTTCTGCCTAGTTTCTCCTGCATCATTGTCATCCTTAAAAGAACAATGGCTGGGTGGAAGATGTAAAGGAGTGAGACTGTGGAATGATCTCCCCCCCCCACACACACACCTAACCCCAGGGGTGTACATTCAGGGGGGGTTGGGGGGGTCATGACCCCCTCAATAATACAGACAATTGACCCCCCTCAATTGACCCTCCCTGAAATATAGTAAAACTTATATTGACCAATGTCGCGTGACTCCCCAAAATAGAACACAAACCTACGTCCTTGTCTAAACCTAACCAATAAGGTCTAATCTTAGCCCTGATTCTAATTCTAAAACCAAATGTACGTTTTGCTCTTAGACTAACAGTTAAGCCACATTATATGGTTAGAGCCGCACACACACATTTCTACAAACCCTTACTTCTAAATTGTAAAGACCTGTTCATATTATGCTATTTTCTGATGCTTTGGTGCTATATATATCAGCCGCGGTCAGTGGATCTTAATTGGGGAGGACGGGCTCGTATTACGCTCAGAACCGGAGTGAATGGAATGTGTGCAAAACAAAAAAACAATTGGTTTTGTTCGTTGCGCACCATTCCATTCACTCCGGTTCCGAGCGTAATACAAGCCCGTCCTCCCCAATTAAGAT
>JACXGM010003275.1:0-17968 GCA_016801145.1 Umbra pygmaea | reverse complement strand
GTATACTAATATGTGCTAATATGCAGCACAGAACATCTTTCTTCTTTATTGTTCCTAAATTTTTTAATCTTCTTTACACTGCATTCCTGGAGCCAAGGCACAAGATGTTCACTGCACATGCAATTACATTGAGTTTCTGTGCACATGATTTTGAACTTCAAAGGGTATGACCAGTCACATGATTAACCATTTGAATTCTCTTTTCAGCTGAAATGTCCCATCTTCCAAACAAATCATAGCTTTAATTACACAGTAGGAGTGACAAACAATTCTAGCCAATTAAATCAGTGAAAGGGGTGCCCCCCTCTTCCAAAACCACTTGCTGCACACCTGAACCTAATTTTGATTTGGATTGGAGGTGTCTGAGACAAGGGGAGGTCACTTTTGGAGTCGGTGACATCACCTTTTTAAGAGGAGCTTGACAAGTTAAATGGGGGTGATCATGTGACTTGTCACCCTGTTTAAATTTTGATTGCATACACAAACACACACGAACGCACAAACGCACACACACACACACACACACACACACACACACACACACACACACACACACACACACACACACACACACACACACACACACACACACAGTATTAAACCTTATCATCTGGATAGTCTTCATCACCTGACAGCAGTCAGATCAGGCCTCCTTACTCTGTCCCATATCAATCTGCTGTCTCACTCTACAGTGTGGCTTTAAACCATTTTCACTCCATTCATTAAGAATGCACTGTTGATTACAATGCAGCCAATGAGAGAGGCAGAGAGAGAGTACACCATTCACTCGGGTTTCAATAGGGATGACGCAAAATCCCCAACCTGTATAGTTCCCCAAATCCTGGGCCTGCTCTCTTGGACCAACGATCTCCTTACAAAGCTTGACCTTGCTGGCAGGTGGACAGACAAAGCAGCTCTTTGGGCCAAATTGGAGCAAAACTTATATTTGTGTGTGGCTGTCAATCCTCAGTTGGTGGTGAAACTCCTTTCTAAAAAATAACTTGTGCCTGGCAACAGGTCTTCGACCCCCGGCTCGGCCAGTGTCTGTGCTCTTCCTCTCTGTCTCCCCCTACATGTCTGTCTCCCCCTACATGTCTGTCTCCCAACCTTCTGCTTCCTCCTGTCCTGTCAATACAGTAATAGGAAATTATTTAAACAACATCAGTAAATCAGAAACTTAAAACAACATCAGTAGATACAGGGGTCATAGGTACTTGTGAATACATACACTACTGTATTGAACTTGCATGACCCCGTATTATATCATGACTCTAATCCCAAACAAAAACACTGTGGTAGTATAAAGATATAACATATAAACTCTATAGTTTCTTATAAGACCTTGTACTTCCATGTTGATATCATTAAAACAAATTATTAAATAAACCAATGACTTTGGTAGTTGATAACACTGTATTGCTTTATTTACTGTAAATACTTTTAAAGCTTTATGTACAAATTGAGCTGTTAATTTAATGTTTTGATCATGGTTGGAGCTTGAATCTACACCAGGGCCATACACTATGGTTGATACATTTCAAACTCGATGTAACACCACCATCTTGCTGTCTTTCAAGGAACTTGCAGTCAACAATTTATATTTTAACAACAATAACAAGACTGTTGTATAGGAATTATAGCTACATTGATAAACCAGTACAGGTATAAAACGTGCTTTTTTTAATTAACCTAATTGGATTTTTTTACCTATACCGCAACACACGTGATATCTTTAGGCTATGGTACTCAGGAAACAGGTTATTTTTAACAGCTTTGTAGTTACAGGAACACATTTAAGTCACATATGCTAAGAAGACAACAGTGAGATTATACACAATGTTGAGGACAACATTGTTTAGTCCTTATGCTTTGTATGTAATTAACTTTCATGTTAAAGCATTCTAACCAAGCGAAATTAACTGAAGCTGGTTTCAGGACTAGACTAGAACATGACTGCTGTAGAACTACAGTTATGAATTGGTTTAGCTGTAGTACATCTAGAAGTGATTTACTTTCCTGCCTTCCATTTTTGGGCAGTTAATGTCAGCTGAAAGTTGTAAAAAATAGTATGTTGGAATCTAATACTCTTTGCACAATGATGTACTGTACATTAAATTGACAAACTTGAAAGTTCCTCCCGTGTCAATGAGTCCTGAAAAGTCTACACCCCAAAATGAAAAACTGTAGTCGTTGAGGGGAACTACCTGGGGAAAACAGATTATAACATAAATTGTCATAGCGAGTGAGATAATCTCATATAGGAATACGTTAAGCCACAATAGTGGATTCTTAGCATTTCCTAGTTAGGAAACATTACACATTTTAAACATATTCCAACAAACTAATAACATTCAACACATTTTTATGTTGTTAAATAATTACTAACTAATAATAATTTTAAAAAGAAAATGTATATTTCCACCCTGGAATACACAGAGTACAGTCCATTAGATACATATTGGATTGTACATACATCATTAGCTAAATAATATGGACCCCTGAAATATGGTATCAGCATTTCTCAGTTGCCCTCACAGAATAAAGAGTTTATTTCAATAGCTGGTGCACAGCTGTGTTAGAGGCCTTTTAATACTAGCCACATCAAAGCAATTGTCCACAACTTTCGTAGTTGCTAAACTATTTATAGGCCTTCCGTTTTAATCTGGATGTGTAGTGTATTGTTTATGTTATATGCACAATCTAACTACAATCATTGTCATACCACAGTTAGCTTGAAACCCAAATGCGTTTCTCATTGCAATAGTTTCTTAATTGTACAACATACAACAATTTCTGTAGTTAAAGCAAACAAATAAAATGTTGACATCCAGGTATCATTTAAACATGCTTGTTTACTGAAGAAATTACATGAACAATGTAATTCTGATTATAAAACTTTTTCAGGTCTGCTAAAATCTGTTAAATTCATGGCCAGCTGCACAGCTAATTGCTTTCTTTTTTCTTTCATGTCCCTCTTCCCACTTTTTTCAAAATAAACACACATGAAATATCTCATAGTATAATTTATACACTGTGAAAAATAAAATGTAATACTTCATGTTTTTCTGATAACAGTTCATTTCGAGTGAATAAGGGGAGTATTGGCAATTATTTTTTCCACTTCAATCACTGCATATGTATGCCCAATACAGTTAAAGCATATTTATGCCCAATACTATACAATAATATACTAATAAAAGTCCCTAGTGTGGCTAATATTGAAAGGCCTCTAAAATCAGCTGTACACCAGCTATTAAAATATACTCTTCACATCTGTATTCTGTGAGTGTCACTGAGTAAGTAGATACCATATTTCGAGGGGTGCACATTATTTTGCTTATGCTGTACAGTCTAATGTGCACTTTATGGACAGTACTCAGTGTATTCGTTGTATGTAGTATATCCAGAGTAGAAATATACATTTTCTTCATAAAAATACTATTAGTATGTCATTATTTACATTGTCTTAATAGAGCTTAGTGTTATAGTTTCGAAATGTGTACTGTAATGTTGAGAGGACTATGTTTTTAATCGATTTTCATTACTTTAAATTATCCGCTTTTATTCTGAAGGCTAGGAATCCACTAGTGCCTTAACGTTATTGTGGCTTAACCACAATCTATGGGTTTAAAGTTATTTATGGAGCAACATTTGTGTCCGTAGTAGTTTGGAGCTACATTTGTGTTTTGCGTTTGAATTTCGATTTTTTTATTGCGATTATAAAAATAAACAAATATAGCTCCATAGTTATTGTGGATGAGTTCCTAAACGTCATAATAGTATGGTAACTATCTTAAATTATACACGTTTAATTTAAGTCGAGACCGGCTAACACGTTAATAAGGATGTCGACAAGCTAATATCTACTACCACTGATATGAAAACAATAGTTTCGACCAAAAATATATTAGCCTAAGTGTACAGATCGGCGGGTAAGGGCAGTAGAGAACGGGCGGAAAGTTCGAATCCTTTTTTTAAAAATGTATTTATAATAACCACGAACTAAACAGATGTTTGTAATTTTACACAAACTCGTAACAAACATTTTTTAACCTGACAGCCTAATTTAACACTCACATAACGTAGTTAGTGTTTAAAAACCATGTGCCAGTATTTCCCCGTTGAGATACGGTCTGTACAGTTGCAGGGTTTATATTACAAAAAGAAAGAATCGTCGTTATATTACAAAAGCTTGTCCAAATTCCATAATTAAAACAAAATGTAACTTCAAGTTACGCATCTGCCGAAACCCGGGATCGAACCAGGGACCTTTAGATCTTCAGTCTAACGCTCTCCCAACTGAGCTATTTCGGCGGATATACTGTGTAAGCAAGTAGTTTACTATTTGACGTCTTATTTAGTTCTGTATAATGTTCCGGCAGGGGTCACTATAGGCAAAACATAAGCCCGAGACCATGTCCAATTAATATACAGCTCTGGAAGAAATGTAGACCACTGCACATTTGTTTTAAATCAACTCCACTGAAAACCTCTGGAAAGTGATCAAGAGGAAGTCCGTTTGTCACAAGCCATCAAACAACACCGAGCGCCAAAAGTAAAGTCACTCAACATCAATGTGAAAGACTGGTACGTAGAGAGCATGCCAAGACGCATGAAAATGAATTATTAATTTACAATTAATTATTAATCCACCAAATATTGATCTCTGAACTCTTCCTAAGTTAAGACTTTAGTATTAAATTTGTTTAGATTGTGAACAGTTTCTGCAAATAAATGCTGTGAATGACAATATTTGTATTTCGAATATGGGAGAAATGTTGTCAGTAGTTTATGGAATTAAACAAAAATGTTAATTTTACCCAAACACTTACCTATCAATAGAAAAACGGAGACATGGATAATTTTGCACTGGTCTCTTAATTTCTTCCCAGAGCTGTAGGCATTTGGCTGTTTTGTTCAGATAACATTTAGATATGGTGTTTTTTAGGTTGAGAAGAAATTACAGCTAAGCTGGTAAATTAATAATACATGACTTGGTGGTATTGAAATAATCTCTATCTCTTATGTAGTGGATCAGTGATGATATCATAATGTAGGGGCCGATATCTATCAGCATCACTTAGATTTATACATGATATGCCTGATTTTCAAATCCCTAACAAACAAGAAAAGTCCTGTATGATAAAATACATTAAATAATTAAGTGCCCAAAATAAATAACCATCTTAAAATGTTTGTGTTAAGATTCTGCTTGAAGGGGATGACCAGTCACATCATCACGCCAAATTGCCAAGCTTCTCTAAAACACACTGTGTTGAAAAGGTGATGTCACATCCAAATGTGACCTTACCTTGTCTCAGACATATCACCATTAATCACAATCAAAATGAGGTTCAGGTGTGCAGCAAGTGGGTTTAGGAGCAGGAGCCATTGCTTTCTCTATTTTAATTGGCTAGTATTGGTTGTCACTCTTACTGTGTCTTCTAAATCAATGACGTGTTTGCAAGATGGGACATTTCCGGTGAAAAGACACTTCAAATGGTTGTTTATGTGACTGAAGCTTTCTAAGCCCCCTGGCAGAACTAGGGGTTTACAGTACTCAAACACTAGCCAAAATGCTTTCTCTGTTTCCTGTATTACCTTGTCTATATATGTTTAAATTATTCCTTATAGTATTTATTTATATTTAATAAAACAAATATAATGATAGTCTGTTCCAAAGAGCATGAGCTGGTGGTTTACCTACTGATATTATTTAGCATTTTAACTACTTTCTGTTTAAAATGCATAAAAGGAAGAGGGGTCCTTTATTTTACAACAACCATTGATCACACTTTAACCACACTTTTATTTAGGACTATAGTGGCTGAATGCACGTTCTTTAATCGTTTACAGGCACAAATTATACTTGTTAACAGTTATCACAGTAAAGGCTCACAAGACATGTACAGTAGATTCAGAGAGCATTTTGTAGGTCTCTGTCAATGATATACATGGGTACATGATCCCATTTTGCATGTGTGTGTTTGTATGTGATCGGTTGTGTATCTGCCTCCAGGTCAGCCCACCCAGCAGGCTATCCTATCCTCAGCCCACATCTCCACCATAGGAAATGTATTCATAAAGATCTTTAGCTCCCCAGGCTACGACTGAAGTCTTTATCCAGTCTGAGATAACCATCTTCATTCAATGTGTGAGGCAATCATTTTTATTTTATTTGTGAGGTAACCATTTTTATTCAATGTGTGAGTTAATTTTCATTTTGTGTGTGAGGTCACCATTGTTATTCAATGTACATGTATGCGGTAACCATTTTCATCTTCAAACCTCAAACGTGCGAGGTACTTTTTTTCATGGGTGAGCCGTTTTTCAATGTGTGTGGAAACCATCATATTCAATGTGAAATAATCATCTTTATTTATGAATTAAAAAGAAAATATGCCTCCCATGGAAATGTTCCTCCTGTTTAACCCTTCTTGCTACAGAAATGTGCATGTTTTTAAGTCTCATACCAATAACACAGGAATAGAGGAGGCAGATCAACTGTGACGTCTGCTAAAATAAACCATTCACATTTATTGATAGTAAATGTATTCTCTCTATACATTCAGATACAAGAAAACACAATTAAGGGTGTATACAACGTATAGTATTTGATGCATGTAATTACATGAGGCAGGAATACCATTCAGTCCCATAAATACATGTCTCTGGTTTTATAATTATAAATCTTTGACAGAGTTCAAAGGTCGAAAGTCTGAACAAAGGAAATGGGGTTTACAGTAATCATAAACTAGCCAATAGTGTTTCTCAATTTGATTGTTTTACCTTGTCTATACATGTTTACATTCATTCTTATATTAAATATATTTGAAAAAATTCTATAACAAATATAAAGGTAGTGCACAAACCTACCTGTATTTCAGACAAGAAAAAATTATAAAACAAGTTCCTGTTGAATTGCGCCGGCTTTGAGGATTTCTGCTGATAAAAATCCTGTTGGATTGGTTCGACATAGGAGTTGACAACATGGCCCTGACTGACGTCATTTACTATTGCAACATTACTCTTCGTTACATGACCAAGTTATATGGGTATCAACAGAGATGTAAGAAATCAGACTGAAGTCATTACAATGTCTATTTAATATACATTACAGCACACTGCAATAAATAAATATCAATACATGATTACACATTCAATGTCAAAGCATATGGACACATTTAAGTGCTCTATGGAAGTCTATCTGTAAATGTAATCAGTTTACTATAAACTATTAAATGCAACTGTCTATTACATAAGACTAGGCCTCCCCTTCATTTAATTTCTATATATTTATTTATAAATAAATGACTGTACACATTATATACATACTGTATATATATTATAATATTTTAGGCAAAATACACAATGGAAATAATACATACCCCTCGGATTTGTTACGTTTATGTTGTGTTAAAAAGTGGGAAGGAACAAACCTGAAATTACATTTATTTTAATATTCATTTTCATAATTATATCAATATAAATTTGTACAAAGGTTTTACAAATTACTGAGGAAGAAAGAACTAAAATATACTTTTGACATTTATTTAGACAAATCCATTTGGTCAGGACTTTCAATGATACAGACATCCTTCTGGACTGAGCAGCTGGACAGTATTGAAAATGCTCAGAGATAAACATAGAATTATCATTAATAGCAGTATTATTCTTAATAGCAGTATTATTCAGAAGGCAAAAGGATTCGTTACACCAGGGCTGACCAACCACCAGGGCTGACCAACCACCAGGGCTGACCAAACACCAGGGCTGACCAAACACCAGGGCTGACCAACCACCAGGGCTGACCAAACACCAGGGCTGACCAACCCTGTTCCTGGAGATTACTGTCCTGTAGGTTCTCTTTAACCCTAATTAAGCACACCTGATTCTAATAATTAGCTGGATGACAAGTAAAGTTTGTCAGAACTGGAGTTGGACAGAACACATATAGGACAGTAGATCTCCAGGAATAGGGTTGGGTTGCCCTGCCTTACACTATGCAGTGCTGATTTTGCCTTCTGAATACAAACTGCAATGAGGACATGATGTCACAGCAGGATTAGCTGTGCCATTGGATCGCTTAGCACCATCCTGTGGTCAGACGGGGACATTATTCATTAATTCCATTTCACTATACTGTATACCACCTAAATACCACCAGCTGATCCTTGTCTCTAATTAGTGTGTGTGTATAAGTGTAACCTCAGATTCCTATGGTCTTTGTGTGTCAATGCTCTATGTCGCCTGTGTTAGTGAGAGCAAGGAGCTGTAGAGAATAATGTACAGATAATATGTATTTTGTGACTTCACCAAGTATCAGTGTTGTAACGTATTATTTGTTTTAGTTTCATAGTGAATGTATTCCGTGATTGCCATCGTGTCTACGCCACGATAATTGTGTAGTAGGTGATTAGAAATTATATCAGTGTGTTACATTATGTTCGCTAGCTCTGCTGGTAGGCATCCGGCTCTGTCTAAACAATAAACAACTGTGGCAAGTATCCTGCATTTTGCCTCCTATAACTACAACAGCAACAAAACCATGACACATGACGAGTTGTGCAGTGTTTGTCAATGGGCACGTGCTGGTCCGTATTTTAAATAAATTATGCATTTTAGACTGTACTTTTCTGTGTTTTTGTTTTTAGTGTAGGTGTGTCTCAAATAAAAAAATGTTGTTTTAGATCTGAACTAGCTAAATAATTCATAATTACTTGAAGTTCATTCAGGTGTTTTAACTCTTGGATACATCTAATACATGGAATGGCTGGGGGCCCCCAGGAGAGGTTTGAGAACCAATGACATAGGGAATAATTATCCCATATAGAGTAAAAAAAAATGTTTAATAAAAATGTCAAGATATTTTTTCGGTGTTTGTAAGCTGGTCACTTAACAGCAAAAGACGTTCCGTTATTACAGGGCATATTTTGCAAATAGAACCTTTATACATGGCAAACTAATACCCTTTAATGAAAAGCCTTATTAATTTACAAATTTAACAAATCACTACTTAAATGCCTCAATACCTTGACTGTAAACTGACAGTGTTTGTTGCATTATTGTATGCGTTTGCTTGATGTCATCATAAACTGGGGAGTTAAAAAACAAAGAATGGGCTGCAGTAAAATCCTAAAGAAAAACGTGCTATAGTTTCCTTGTCACCAGCCACTGGTGGAGGAATTAATCTTTCAACTGGACAATAACTAACAACACAAGACCACATCTACAATGGAATTGAAGAGCCAGAAGACAATAGGTGCTCTTGAGTGACCAAGTTACAGTTTTGATGAAAATCTGTTTTTAATCTAAGGCTGTTGTCACGGTCACCCCCTCCTGGTGAGTCAAGGAGGCACATCTGTAAGCCTCCAATATGTGTTTTGTGTCAGGTATCTGTTTTTCCAAGACTTTTATTCACCTGAATGGTCACATGTTCATCTTCAGCCAATAATAGATCGCTCTTAATCAGCCACAGCTGCATCCACTATATTCTCTAGTATGTGTTTTTAGTATTATGTTTTCGCTACTTTATTGTCACTGTTTTGTCACTGTGTTTTCGTATTCAACACCGTTTGATTGATCTCAACTACCTTCTTGTTTATCAATGCTCTTTTACACGTTGACAGATCATGAAGGATTTTGGAAAGAATAATGGAATAATGTACCAACATCCATGATTTCACTTTTCATGTATTATATTAGGATTTTATTTGTTATTGATAGTTTATATATATTTCTGGAATAAATTAAGAGACCACTGCAAAATCATAGGTGTCAATGGTTTTCTATTGATAGTTATGTGTTTGGGTTAAAATAACATTTTGTTTGATTTCATAAACTACTGACAACATTTCTCCCAAATTCCAAGTATAAATATTGTCATTCAGAGCATTTATTTGCATAAAATGACAACTGGTCAAAATAACAAAAAAGATGCAATGTTGTCAGTTCTCGAATAATGCAAAGAAAAGTTCATATTCATTTTTAAACAACACAATACTAATGTGTTAACTTAGGAATAGTACAGAAATCTATATTTGGTGGAATAATAGTAATTAACAGAGGTGGTAATTTACTTGAGTTCACAATTTTTGGGAAGTCCCTACTTAACACCAAAATGATCAGGTAAAGGGAGTTAATATCTTAACAGTGACCTATGAAAGAAATAGAAAGAGTAAAGAAAATATAATTTTCTTCACACTCCTAGTGAAAACATTCAAGCAGCTTAGCTTTGTTTGATGGCTTGTGACCATCAATATTCCTCTTGATCACATTCCAGATGTTTTTAATGGGGTTGATTTAAAAAATGTGGTCTCTTGTTTTTTTCAGAGCTGTATCTTAGGTACAGTATATACTGTTTTTCTCTGTCATTAAAAAGTGAAATGAATAAATCTATTTTAATTTTATGGTGAATCACAATAAAATATAATAAAAACCAAGAGGGATAAATACATCTATCCACAGGATTCTGACCCTAACAGAAGTAAGGCAAGGGAATATTTAGCAGATCCAAAAGTACCTGTGACTGTGTATTGTAATGTTGTGTATGTAATGTTTTGCGATTTCTTGGAAGCTTCCTTTGAATGCATGAGTGGGTGGC
Organism: Umbra pygmaea; assembly: GCA_016801145.1. Lineage (NCBI taxonomy): Eukaryota > Metazoa > Chordata > Actinopteri > Esociformes > Umbridae > Umbra > Umbra pygmaea. The sequence continues at coordinate 7,365 of JACXGM010003275.1, read as the reverse complement.
ATTCTGATCTTCTATTAGCTTTACATACAAACACTCATACAGAGAAGTTACATAATCATCTAGGGGGAGTACTTAGTGATATCTACCATATTCTTCTATTTGTAAATAGACACTAACGTACATTAAACATACATCCTGACACTGGACCTGTCACTGCTGTATAGTGTATGCTTATTGAAACAATGAATGTGTCAGAATTGGAGCCATGGTAAAGTAGTGAATAAGCAGGATAGTGATGCGCATACAGAGTGATGCTGCCAGAGGTGGGTTTGTAATACAGCAGTGGTTTGCTAGTTACCGTATATTGTATAATGTCCCAGAGGTGGTTACTACTGAGCACAGTAGAACATTCACTAAGCCCTGCCCTGTATATTTGGCAACCAATCACAGTAATCCAAAAGATTTGGGAATCTGGTATTTATAAAAGTGGGAAAAAATCTACTGAAACATCCCTTCAACTGGTAATTGCTACTGTGAAGCTTGTCTATCAACATATCAACGGTTATGCCTCTGACTTTACCTACGATGGAAATGATCATCATGAAAGCTTTTTCTGCAGCAAAAAAACATTATTTCTACAAATCAATCTTCAGTATTAATAAGGGACTAAAATGTGTTGAAAAACAAATGCACATGAAGAATTGGAGGGGCATTAGATGTGTCATACAGTGACAAGCAAAATATGTGAACCCTTTGGAGTCACCTGGATTTCTGTATGAATTGGTAATAAAATTAAATCTAATCTTTAAGTCACAACAAAGTCTGCTTAAACAAACAGCAAACAAATCATTGTATTGTTCCTGTTTATATGGAATACATCATTTTCATATTCACAGTACAGGGTGGAACAAGTATGTGAACCCCTAGACTAATGACACACGCTAATTGCAGTCAGGAGTCAGCTAACCTGGAGTCCAATCAATGAAGCGAGATGTTGGTTAGAGCTGCCCTGCCCTAAGACTTACGGAAATGTACGGACATTTCTAACATTTCTGTTGACGGTTTCATGATACGTAAAACACCCAACAAGAATGGAGTTCATGGGAGCAAACCTATTTCAAATTTCCTATTTTTTTTACAGACTGAAGTTTGCAAAAGAGCATGTGTATTTACCATAGTATTACTGGCACAATATTCTGTGGACATAAGAAACAAAAGTTGAGTTATTTGGAAGGAACACAACACTGTGTGTGGAGAAAACAGGCATAATGCACCAACATGAATATCACATCTCAAATGTAAATTATGTTGGAGGGGGCATCATAGTTTGGGACTGCTTTGCTGCATCAAGGCCTGGACAGTTGACTATCATTGATGGAAAAATGAATTCCCAAGTTTATCAAGACATTTTGCAGGAGAATGTAAGACCATCTGTCTACAAATTGAAGCACAACAGAATGTGGGTGATGCAAAAGGACAATGACCAAAAGCACAGAAATAAATTAAGAAAAGGCTTCAACAGAAGAAAATAAGCCTTCTGCAGTGGCCCAATCAGACTCCTGACCTCAACCTGATTGAGATGCTGTGGCATAACCTCAAATCAGCGATTCAGTTCAGACATCTCAAGAATATTGCAGAGCTGTAACAGTTTTGTAAAGAAGAATGGTCCAAAATGTTGCCTTGGGTTCAGGATATTGTTGCCAAAGGATGGTCAACCAGTTATTAAATCCAAGGATTGACATACATTTTCTGTCTTGCACTGTGAATGTTTAAATGGTGTATGGAATGACAATGTCAAAATGTGTAATTGTTTGTGTGTTAATAGTTTAAGCAGATGGTGCATGTCTGGATGCAGTTCACCCAGTTACAGGTCAACTGTAAAAGCCCCTATTACCCCTTCCTCGACTGTTCCCCCCCAACCTGTATATGATCAACCAGTTTAGCCATGTTTTACCCAGATTCAGTCGGTGTAGACTATGTGCTATGTTTACTACTCCAAGTGCGACTTCCAAAAAGAAAATATGCCAAGCACATATTGAAGTCCATGATCAACAATGAATAGTTCTCACAATCCGTGGAAATAAACCGTATGAAAAACCTATGATTCAAACTGAAAGTTTGACAAAATATATGTAGGATCTGAAAAGTTCCCTTCCAATATGTTTTTAGAACCTACCTGTAACAACTTATGGTCTATTAGTGGTGGTTATCGTTAGCACCATTTAACCAATCCAGTAAAAGTGTCAGAGGAGTCAAAACGCAGTGTTTCCTTGTCAACATCCAAAACTAAATTGGAGCAAAGGCTCTCCTAAATGACTTCCCCTGAAAACTGGATGCATCTTTTTGGTTGTTGACCCAGCAGAGGCTATTAGCCTGAAAAAATACTTCACATAATTATTGTCATTGTCTTTATCCTTGCAGGGGGAATTTAATGAAGTACTGAAAACAAGGCTGCCAATTGTGTCGATGATGCCTATTTTTTTAAACAAAACCTCTGAGCAATTGTATTAATGTAAAATAATATACAGTATATATTAATTTATATATCACTATTGTTTTTGCATTAAATATAGCTCAGCAGCTCTATTCATTATATAATAAAGAATGTTTGCGCATCTTGGACGTGGGTGTAAACTTTAAATCTCTATAAATAAAGCCCTCTGGGAACAATTGAATGTGTGCTTCCAGACCAAACCCTGAGCATTGAGTTCAAGACAATCAAAAACCATGTGGAAGCTCATAGTCCTCTCTAACCAATCACATGTCCCATGTCCACATACATAGCTTTTTCACGAAGGCAAAAGAAGAGAGACTTTTAAATAAACAAAACACATTGATCTGTGACCTAGTGGCACTTCCTACTGTGATTCCTGGAATGTACTTTAAAAAATAAATTATGCTTTTATTGTATTGTTTGTTAGCTAGTTAGGTATATAGCTGGCCTATTCATGTAACTTGTTTTCTTTAAATGTTGTATAGACCGTGACCTAACTATAATTTCAGTGCAATTCTTATCTGCTGTTAACTTTACAGGCTTGCCACACAATAAGCTTCATTGTACCCCACAATGAAAATAAGGGGGCATAATTGGATCTATACACTAGTGTATTAGTTCCCACTGGCTTAAAGTCTTCATAATTCATATATGACAACATAATTACTCTAGACTTGCTTTACCTCTACTGGGATAACAGTCCACCACAAAACCAAGAGTGTTCTTGCAAAAAATTCTGGGCACCATACATATGCAGTCTGAGGGCCCCTTCCCTCTCTATTACCTGATTTTCGAGGGTATATACTATATATTTAGTACCACTTTTCCCTTTGGTCCAACGCCACTGGTCCTGATCAGCAATAGGGTTTGTGTTCTTTTGGAAAAATTCAGAGCATCCCAAGATGAAATCTGATCTCACGAAGCAAGGGAACGTTGCAAGCAAATACCTGCTTTCATATGCTTTCAAACTCTTTATAGCTCAGATGGCTGAGGTTTTACAACCAATTTGTGAATGTTGACTTCTTACTCAATGCAATTCGCAAATGCTTCATACTGGCATATTCTTATGAGTTGGACAGTCACAGGATGTTTCTTTCATCAACACACACACAGCTATTTATATCAGAAGTAATGACGTCAATTTGATGCGCTGGCAGGTTCAGGTGATCAAGGGTGTTTCCAGTGGTTTGTTAGAGGAATTGGGCTTCCTAAGAAAATGCTGACCAAGTTAGCAACATCTATTAACGGAGCCGGGCTTGGCGAAGGTTCAGTAACCTTCACGTTGAGCTCATTCTGCTAATGGAGTTGTTAGACACGTTGACTTGGTGCGTTCACAGGGGCTCTGCCATGCAGCGGTCAGCTGCATCACATCCCTCCAGCCGTAACTGGCATCTCTTCTTCGGCTCCACCCAGGAGTTGTGTATGACTGTCCCTCCAGGCGAGGGGTCAACCTGCAGCAGAGACACCACCCTCTTCTTCACCTTGGCTCGGAGGGCGCGCCGCAGCTTCTGCCTGGTGAAAGCGTAGAGCAGGGGGTGGGACACGGTGGTGCCATATGCCAGGGCCAGGAACCACAGCCGGAGGCTGACCAGCGTGTCGCTGGGACCCAGACCCAAGATCAACATGTTGGCCACGGACAGAGGAGCCCAGCAGCCCAGGAACGTGGAGATGATGAGGAGGGACATCTTGAAGATGCGACGCTGACGCTCCCGTCGGTCTCGGTGGCGCCTCACAGCCCGACGCAGCGCGATGATGGCCGACACCGACGCCTGGACAGTGGGGCCGGGGACCGGGGCTGCGTGGACGGGGCTTTCTGAGCTGACAAGCGGGGCTGAGGACAGGGCGGGAGGGGAGGTGGCCGTGGGGGTCGGGGACAGAGACGGGATGAGGGGAGGATGAGAGAGGTGCTTGGTTGTGTCTGTACACTGATCCCCTCCCTCTATTACTCCGAGCCTCGCCTTCTGTTTGCTACGTCGCCCCTTAATAGAGGAACCCTTAAAAGAGGCACCCCTAAAGCGCTGGCTCTTCTTGATATGGGAGCCAATGCGAATGTTCAAGGCTCGCAAGATCCGTGAGTATGTGAACAGCATGACTCCAACCGTGATGAAGAAGATGGGCACCTGCAGTAAGAGGTGGTAGTACATAGCCAGGCCTCTGTGGTAGCCCTGCCCCCCCACACACAGCAGCGTCCGGTTACGCCACACCGGGGCCGGCGTGGCAGCCGAGGAGGAGGCGGTGGGACGGATGTGCTCGTCGCTCTCCGCTCCTCCGGCGAAAAATTCCACCTCCAGGAATGGGATGAAGAAGACAGCCAGAGACGTGGCCCAGACGGCGGTCAGTAGGAGCCCGGCTCTGCGCGGGGTCAGCAAGCGGTTGGCGGGCCGGACGGAGATGTCGTAGCGGTCCACACTGATAACCAGCACGTTGATGGCGGTGGCGATGGAGGCGAAGGTGACGCAGGCCTCGTGGAAGCAGCAGAGCAGAGCCAGGTTGGGCCCGGGAGGTAACAGCACCACCACCAGGGTTAGTGGCAGACACAACACACACAGAACCACGTCCAGAACATGCAGGTTGACCGTCACCATGTTACTGACCGAGTCTACCAGCTTGGACTGGGACCAGTAGAGCACCAGCACGGTCAGGTTGCTGCTGAAGCCCAGCACCAGTTCCAGCATGAGGAAGGCAGTCAGAGACACCTGGAAGCTCAGCGGGTAGGGCATGTACCAGGCTTTGCTGGAGGACGCACTCTCCACCGACAGCGCCTCCGGGGCCCCCACACTCACCACCATGTCAGCCCAGTCGCTGGGGGCCGAGGTGTAGCGGTCTGTCTCCATGGTGGTGACCTCTCAGGCATCAGGGGTAGCAACCATCACAGCTGTGGTGTCTTCTGATGGTGCAGCCTGGCTCCATGGTGCTGAAGGAGAACAGTTCAGTGACAGTCCTGCAAAGGAACAGAGACAGACACTGTCGTCAGGGTTTGGAAAGGAAATGGTTAAAGCTGTAAGGCAAAGGGAACAAACACACAGAGATTTTGCAATATCACCTGCTATATTTGTTGCGCTTGCAGTCTAAGTACATTTACTTTATTGAGGTATTATTTGATTTGTCAGCATTGTTTTGAAAACACATTTTGGGGCTTCATAATTACTGTCAAATAATATGAACAATGCATTCAGATGAATGGCAGCAGGTGGTGTAGAAGCTTCTATATAATCCCCTTGAGAGGAAACCTACATCAGAGCTTTGACAGATACGGCGTCTGTCTTCGCATCAAAGAGATTTACTAAATATCAGCATCAGTCATGGTGGCTTTGGTTTACAATTCACAGTGCTGCTGTAACAGAGTACAGTGCTATATCAGAACACAGAGCAAACAGACCAAAATGCAGAAACCGCACATGACATATGACACATGACAAGATAGGATTTAGGTATTTAAAGACACAATCACTGCCTGTCATTCGCATGTTGGTGTGTAACAGGTAGTAGGATTACTGAAAGTGCTACACATTATATTTTTGTAATTCCCCGTTAAACAAATGTAATGTTCCAGTGTAAGATATCTAATATTGTTACTAAAATCAATCGAAGTTATTTAAGAGTATTTAGGAATGTTTATGAATAATTTGTGTTTAAGCTCCTTTGTTAATTGCTTACGGAGGTAAAATCTAGCTACATTTCTGGAGTAATTACCATTAGTTCATAATTAGGTACTGATTTTCAAAAATATTGTTTGAAATTTTAATTTCTAAAACTACATTACTTATCAATATTTTGACAATGGTAAACATTTTTTGTTCAATAAAGGTATGTGCTGAAGCACATTTTGTCCTGTGTAACAATTCTCCTGCTGTCGCCATTTTGTATTTTCATTGAGGGGATAGAAATTGTTAATCTGGTAAATATATATTGCATATATTTTTGGAGGGAAGATTGAAAGCCACTTGGCAAGTGCGTTCAGATTCTTTCATGTAGAGTAGCAAAAATTTTGGATTGCACCACTATTTATAGTACCGCAGTTGATACTCTTTTAAAATAAAGTTTATATTTTATACTATGCCTTTTTTTCACAAAGGGTTATTTTATTTCTTTGTCTTGTGTACTTTGTGGATAGTTTTAATTTGTGATTTGTATAATAATTTTGCCAGTTGTTCTTTTCTATACACAAGATCTCCTACAATGAGTCATTTTGTGTTACTGCCTAGAACCTCCATCTTGATTTCCAGCTCCTATCTGCTGTAAGATCCAGGCACCTGATATGAGGAGATGTTAATAATGCACGGACATGTGACCCCACGGACTAGCTTCAACCCGGGTCTGCAGGTGTGGGTAGGGCACAATTAGTCCCAGCTGAGTCTCGTTACTGACTGTGTTCCTTCCTGTATCAGCAGGCCTGGCTGCAGAATGAGGCAGAGTGGTTGGGAATGAACAAGAAGAGATCTAGGGGCACTGTTGAAGCTGTGATCAGAGCACACAGCCACTGAGATTAAAGGCCGGACATTGGGAAAATAGTCACGACTGCCTAACAGGAGAATTTGGTGAGAAGATGTTGCCAATCAATTAAGAGTAGCACACACGCACCCCGCTGTTCCTCCTCTCCTATTTTTCTGTATGGGTTGCAGTTGTCTCCATTTTGTTTCTTAATGGCCATTCTTGTTTACCATTCATTTGTTTTCTTTTATGGTCCGCAAGTTGACCTGTTTATGTGGAAATAAAAGCCTATTTATTTGAATATAACACTTAATATTGCTCTTGGACGTTTTTGTCATGTTCCTTTTCCAACTCTCCTGCAATATTTTTATGTGACTGAAACCCCAACCGGTCTCACTGGTCTATAAAAATACTGCAACCAGTAGTCAAGTGTTTGACATTATACTGCAACCAGTAGTCAAGTGTTTGACATTATACTGCAACCAGTAGTCAAGTGTTTG